>JAVJIF010023663.1:0-93016 GCA_038442645.1 Agave tequilana
GCGCAGACAATCACAACAACAAACCAACAGAGAATCCCTAGATCTCAATCCAGAACAATGAAATCAAAAAAACAAGAAGAACAACCCAATCGCAAACAACAGATCTAACGAGGTTCGGCCAACTTGCCTACGTCCTCGGGGCAATCCACGGAGAGAGATTTCATTAGGAAGATGATTACAATAGCTCTGGATCTCTTAGAGTACAAGAGAGTCCGCGCTTTCTTTCTGTAGCTCTTAAACCCTAAAAAATTACAATTAGAGCTTAAATACATAACTTCCCGAAACAGCAATTATCGCCCAGATCCGACTATCGGTCGACCGGTCTTAAATACATAACTTCCCGAAACAGCAATTATCGCCCAGATCCGACTATCGGTCGACCGACTCCCTCTCACGGTCGACCGGACCGGTCGACCGAAACAAACCGAGAGTTGGGTTTCCTGCAGACAGCTTCTCCGGTCGACCGGTCCAGTCGACGCTCAAATCCTGTGCACATTGTGCACGTCGGTCGACCGGACCGGTCGACCGACCTCTGTCTTTTTCTGCTGCTGCTGCTTTTCCTGCCCGCTGTTCCTTCGCCTTTCGTCGTAGAATCCTTGACAGTCTTCAACAGCACCTGGCATGACCTCATCTCCTCTACTGTACTCTCTCCTCTAACAAAACTCCTAAGCATAAAAACTGTAGACCAGTATAACACCAGGTCCTCTGAGTAACTCATTTTTTCCCTTAGAACCTATGAGGGGCTATCATTGCAGATGATACAGTACAATGGGCTTATCCCATTCTTTTGTTGTCAGCATCATGGTACAAATGATTACCTATTCGTTTAACACATTAAACCTATTTATTGTTCATTTGTCATAGCCAAAAAAGTACACAGTTGTAATGGGCTATGTGCCAAAATTTACATTTGCCAACTTAGGAATGAATATGAATGCTGTTTAATAGTGTAGACAATGTATCCTTTGAAAACATAAAACAACGGAAGTTGAAGTTCAGAGCTGCTACAATACGGCGTTTGTATGGACCGTAATTCGTAAAAGACTTACACAACCCAATTATTCCTCACTTGCAACCCAATTACCACTCACTTACAACCCAGTTACAGTTAATTCTGTAGTCATGCAAATTTGTATTATTTTTTATGTTAATATTAATTTTTTAATATTTAGCATTTTTAATATTTATTTGCAATATTAAAACTTTTTAAATCACTAAATAGTTAATTTTGTGATCAACTTTTTCGCTTATGACTTACACATTACGACAACCAAACACCGTAAAGCACAATACACTTTCCACTTACAACTTTATATTACCAACCAAACACCATAAAGCTTACATACAGAGGCGGAACCAGGAATAAATTTTAGGGTGGGCTGTAAATTTTTATAACTTATGCTTATGAATTATATGAATTTGTTAAAAGAATAAAACAATATTCTCCTCTAAATTAGGAGTAGAAGCAGAATAAAATTTGCCAAAAGAAAACAAAATAGAAAGAAATTGAAGACAATATATGAAATTTTTTTTTTAATGCATTATATGAAAAAATGGGCTGGGCTACAGCCCGGCCCAGCCAACCTGTGCGTCCACCCATGCTTACATACATGTAACTCATTTACAAATGTAAAAGACTTTACCAATTACAACTTACGAATTACGACTAATTACGACAACCAAACAGACCCAATATAACTGGGTTGTAAGTCATTTACGAATTACGGACTTTTACGCGAAACAAACGACCCAAAGCACACAATTCTAGACAAGTGCAATGACCATGACATATGAGTGGCTTGCTTTCCCCTTTTTATATCATGACTGTTTATTAGGCCACACCATAGAATTATAGAGTTAAAACACCCACCCACACCCACACCCACACCCACACCAACCCTTCACCCACAAACACCGCACAAAAAAAAAAAAAAAAAAAAAATCCCACCCATGACTAAAAACGTGTGTGGCATTTATAAGCTTGCATTATAAGTTTGGAATTGGATTGGTCATACAAAGGCAAATTGGCAATCATCTCCTTTTATTTTTTTTCATTGTAATTTTATTTGACAAAGAATTACAGGGAGCAGTGAATTTCTGGATCGTATGGTTTTCTATTGTTAATTGGATAGGCTCAGCAATAAGCTTGGTAGATGGGAAAGGAAAAAAATATCAGAGACCAAATGGTTCCTGTTTGTTAGCTTGGGGGCGTGAGTTTTCCTTCGTTTTGCTTAAGCTCACATTGGATAGGAGAGAGGGAGTCGAGTAGTTGTGTATGCTAACTCTACTAAAGCCTATTGTTATGAATAGTTGGGCCTTGCCACACTCCCCACACGCGCGCGCGCGCACCGATTAGAACCAGGCCGGGTCTGGGTGGCGCGCGCCCACGACCTGCGAACACGAATACAGTTCGATTCAGAGGGTTCTTAAAGCTGAAACTTTTTTCGATTTTATTTTTAATTTTTATTTAAATTGATTTTCTGTTTTTTGACTGTTCTTCTTGGACCCATTCAAAGTGAACAGATCTGCACAATCGTGGGGGCTGTTACAATTACTGGATGTTCCTGTAATACTGTCCCATTTCGTCCATCTTCAGTACATGAAATAGCTGCATCCAAACACTCTTTCTCTCCCTCAAAGTTCTTACAAAAAATTTGGTGGAATGTTCCGATCTTCTGAGTCAAGTTTTAGTGATTTCTCCAATATTTATATTCACTTTCGAGCAATGAATCTTCGTCTAAGCAAACACCTAGCTCATCATCCTGAACTGGGTGCTGGTGATTTATCAGGAGAGCTTTTACCGCGAGAAAAGGAGGTCGTCTTAAGGTTCGGATGAGGGACTGACCATCTTTCTTTTAGAACAGTACTTCTGCATGACTACGTCACCCCAAGCTAGCAGTTTATTTTTCTTTTTAACTCTTTTATGTTAGTTGCATATTTAGGACAAGTATTTATTTTATTAAAATATTTATTATTTAATTTGTTGTATGTTTAAAAATTTAAAAAATATTATTATATATCCTAAAGTTACCACGTCCCCGACAACACAAATGAATAGATTGTCATAATAGAGCTGAAAAATATTTTTTCCAGTTCAATATTGGTACTTGGGAGGAGTGATCTTGACAGATCCATCTCAACGGTAGTAAGGAAACCCCCTTCATTAAAAAGCTTTTGTTACCTGTCAAATGTGGGGGCAGGAGTGGGGAAAGGCGGAAATAGAAAAATTTATTTTTCACTTTCTGTATTTGTTTGAAATTGAAAAAGAGAAATGAGAATTTTTTTTTCCGTTTTTTTTCCTTACATCTCTTTTTTACATTATCATTTTTCACTTACAAGATACTATAGTTAATTCTGTAGTCATATAAATCTCATTGTAACTCAAAACAGTTAATTTTATGATCATGTAAATCTCACTTACAATTTAATTACAATTAAAAAATTTATATAATTAATATTTATTTTAATATTATTTTATGGCCGACTTTGTGGTCAACTTTTTTTACGTACACTTTCACATTACTAACCAGGCACCAAAGAACATAATATCCACTTACACTTTCACATTACAACTAATCACAAAAAAAGTTACTTGCACAAATCGTAATTTCTAACTTTTTCCTCTCTATTTTTCGCTTACACTTTTTCCTCTCAGTTGCACAGCAAACCAAACAAGCCCTAATTTTATTATTGCTTGCGAGTGCAGTGTTGTGTAAGAAAGAATCATAGAATGGCATCAGGGGTCGATCGGAAATTTCTAGATATCAGGGCCCAAAACAAGAAGGATGTCATCAAAGAACACAACAACAATCACCTGAGAATGTGAATCTAAAAAAGAAGTTGTGATTCATTTAAGAAGGTCTCCTAAGCATTCTGGGGAGCCATAGAGCTAAAAGGCTTCTGTCGACCTTATCAAACGCTGCAGTTACTCTATATTTTTTCTTTGAAGAGTGACATGCTCCTCAATTACATGAGAGGATCATGACTAGTGTAGGCTTAAGATCAGCTAGAGTGAGAAGCCTCTCATAGCAAAATTTTGAGTGATTGGCTCAGGACTAAACCCATGGGCTTAAATTTTAGGCATTTTCAAATCTCAAATAATATGTTTAGTTTGATTTGCATCTTGTCAAAATTTCAACTTTTTTTTGGAGTGGGAAGATGCAAGTCTGAGACTAAACAAATGATGATATGGCTTTTTTTTACTTAATGCTTGTTTGCTTGAAAGAATAGTTCCTCTGAAACCTGATCACAACCTGTCAGCTCAGCATTTTTCATATAAGACCGTTTGTTCGCATCAAGGTTGAAAAAAATCATGATTGCCTGGGAGTCACATAAAATCTGACGTGACCTCAATATTCTGTCACAGAAGTTTCGGCCAAGATGAAGCAGGAAAATCCGAGAAAAGAGGAGCTTTGTGGGGCTCGTGGAGAGCTTTACGCGTGAAAGCTCATTGATAGGACAGACTCGTAATTTCTCGCGTTTAATTTACGTGCCAAACAACTCCTTAAAACTTACTTTTAATTACTGTGAGAATAGATAGACGGTTCATTTTCTTTTTCCCTTTTAAGGACAAAGTACAAGGAAATGATGTAACAAAATATACAAATAATCCTCTTGCAAGATATTAAAAAGGGATACTAAAAAATTGATAGTAAAATAATATTTTGAAAATTAAAACTAGTTTTTTATTTTTCGAATTTGGTTGATTTCAGTGTGAACGGTGACACCCAATTTGGTTGTTCCCCTCTCTCGTTAATTCTTTTCTGTCTGTTTGGTTTGATAGAAGTGGAAGGAAAATATGTAAGTGAGAAATGATTATGTGAAATGTGAAAGTGTAATGAAAAATTGAGATTTGTGTAATTCTCATTTTCACTGTTTGGCTGTAATGTGAAAGTGTAAGTGGAAAATACGATGTGTTTTTCGGTGTTTGGTTAGTAATGTGAAAATAGAAGTGAGAAAGTTAAGCACAAAATAATATTAAATTAAATGTTAATTCTGAAATAACGTTTTTACATTACAAGTGGAATTTACATGACATCAAAATGTAAAGTATGAAGTTACAACTTATTACAAGTGAGATTTACATAACCATAAAATTAACTATAGCATCCTGAAAGTAAAAAAATGATAGTGTAAAAAGAATGTGTAAAAGCGAAAAGGGAAAAAGAAAACGAGCATCTCATTTTCTATTTCCAGTTCAAAACAAACAAAGAAAGTGAGAAATGAGCTTTCCACTTCACATTTTCCTCCCACTTCCATGAATCCAAACGCGCCCACCAAGCTCTTAGCTCTAGTTTCAAATTATGCAAATTAACCCTGAAAGAAATTAAGGATGGAGCAAACTGGTCACATGACAGAGAGGCTGAAACAAAATAGTCGAGTGGATCTACTAGCTGGTAAAGAAGAACAGGCAAAAGCACTCTGCAAACTTAGAATACACATTATTTTAATTTTTGAAAAGAAAGGATGGTGGCTTCGAATCCAACATCTAGGTTGATTAAGGGCCCAAGTTTGCCAATCCTATTCTAAATTTATAGCAAATATAAAAAACCAGCTGGGTTCGCAGCTTTGGTTTCTAATAGTGAAGATAAAATCCCAAAGCTAACGATCTGACATTCCATATTTAGTAAAATCACTAATGACTCAGTTATATTTAGGGTAAAAGTAGAAATGTTATTATTGATGCCTTGCTCTGTAGTAAGGAATGAGATTACGCCATGAGGAGTAGTAGTTATAAGACCGGGCCATCAGCTTTATTTAAAAAAAAATAGAAATATTATCTGCAAAATATAACCTAACCTCAAATTCTGCAATTAAAAATATGTTTACTTAAGCCTCGTTTGGCTGATGGAAAGCAGACTCATGAAAATGCGGTGGAGCCTGCAATGTCAGGTTTCCGGCATTTTTCACTCAAAACGCTTTGAAAACACTTTTCATACTCTGTTAGGATTATGACGTGAATGCCTCGTGAAAGTTGATTAATGTCAGATTTGACAGTTTTCTTTCCTGGACCTGTTTTGAGACCGAATTGGATTTAAGTTTCGTTTATTCTGATTGAAAGTGTTTGTTTAAAAGTAGGAGTTTTATGGTCTATAAATAACCTCTTAGGAGTAGCCTTCAATGTATTCTAAGAGAATCCTATGAATTTGTAATTACTAAAAGTGTAATTTATTTAGGTGAGATATCCGTAAGAGAAGCTTAGCCATAAGGGTTCGCTGTTCTTGGCGGCCATCAAGACTTGTAATCTTCTCAGTGTGAGATATAAGTAATTCTTATTGTACTCTCCAAAATTTTAATAAAGTTTCCCCCTTCTCCCGTAAACGTACACACGAGCTGTTTGATTAGTGGAACCACGTTATATTGTGTGTTGGCTTTCTATCTACTTTGGACTATCTTCTTCTTCTCTTCTTCAAGTTGTCTTAGTAGATCATGTGGTTCGTATCCGTTGAGCCGCCCCAGTCGATCCGGTCGTGGGGCCGTCCTCCCTTGAAATCACAACAATTGGTATTAGAGTATACAAATTGTTTACCAACAATTGGTATCAGAGTAAGGTAACTCGAAGATGTCTGTGATCAAGTTCGATATTTAGAAGTTCGATGGCGTCATCAATTTGAGCAGGTAGCAGATTAGAATGAAAGCCATCCTTACCCAGAGCGGATTGAAGAAAACACTACTCGGGAGGGAGAAAAAACCTCAAAAAATAAAGGAAGAAACTTGGCAAGACTTGGATGAGAAAGCCTAACTATTCAACTTTGCTAGGCAGACGAAGTGTTGGATGAGTTTTCTATGGAGAAAAGAACGTCCATGCTGTAGGAGCGACTTCAGGAATACTATCTGAAGAAGTCATTGGCGAATCGGTTGATTCTGAAGTATCGTCTCTTTCTTCTCTGCATGCATGAAGGTATACTTATCAAGTCTCACATTGCAGAATTTTCCTCTATTATCAATAATATAGATAAGATAGAGGTCAAGATAGAAGATGAAAACACTTCTATGACTATGTTCTTTACCTTCTTCATATAAAAGCTTTAGGGAAGCTATCATCTATGGAGGCAAATAAAAAATCAAGGTCAATGAGGTCAAGGAGCATCTGCTCATCAATGACAAAATTGACACCAAGTTGATGGGTGAGTCTCATCATGATGATTCCGGGCAAGTTCATTATTCAAGGGAGAAGAGTAATAATGAAAGTTTCACGAGTAACTCAAAACACAAGAATTTGACATGCAACTGTTGTCACAAGAATGGGCATATTAGATCTGAGTGTTGGCTTCAAACGAAAAAAATAACCAGATGCTAATATCACTGAATTGGTTGAAGAAGATAAAGAACAGTGCGATGTTCTATCTGTTACAGACAGACCAGTTGGTAACAAAGATAGATGAGTCATAGATTCTGGATGTTCACAGCATATCAATTCCAATAGGAAGATGTTCTCTTCATACACTTCGGTTCAAGGGGAGAAGTCTCTATGGGAAATTCTGTTACAAGCAAGGTGATTGACGAAGAAACAATCTAGTTTTAGTCTCATGATGGATGTATCACTATTCTTCAAGGCGTTCGTCATGTTCTCAAATCAAAGTACAATCTCATCTCTTTTGGAGCCCTACATAGAGAAGGGTTCTATTTCAGTTCGAAAGATGATCTTATGGAAGTTTTCAAAGAGACCCATGTGATGTTTCAAGCCGAACGTGTCGGCAATGTATATATGTTGCGGAATTCGGAGGTTACAGTTGGTGAATTGCAGTTATCCTTGGCTTCAAAACCGGTGGTTGTGGAACAATCGCAGATTACGATGGATTCGAGCTCGGATGTTCAATTATACCCCGAAGGGAGATTGGGACTAAGCGCGCAACAAGGTAGTTCAGATCGTTAATCCTATGGTGGAGCAAATTCTTATAGATCTTGTGTAGATCAAGGAGATCATTAGGTAATAAAGTTCAGGTTGGACTTGAACTTATTCGACTTAATCAAGATGTGAACCCCCTGAGGGGGTTATAAAGAAGAGGGAGTGAGATGGAGATGAAGTCAAGTTTGTTCAATTGTGCGTGGATACGAGCACATGGAGCATGGTGGGTATTTTCGGACTTGGACATATTCAAGTCAATGGAGTGATTGTTAGAATTATGACGTGAATACCTCGTGAAGGTTTATTAATATCGGATTTGACAGTTTTCTTTTCTGGATCTATTTTGAGTCCGAGTTGGATTCAAGTTTTCTTTATTCTGATTGAAGGTGTTTGTTTAGGACTAGGGGAGTTCTATAGTCTATAAATAACCCCTTAGGGGTGCCTTCAATATATTCCAAGAGAATCCTATGAATTTGTAACTCCTAAGGGTGTAATTCATTTATGTGAGATATTCGTGAGAGAAGCTTAGCCACAAGGGTTCGCTGTTCTTGGCGGCCATCAATGGATTGTAATCTTCTCAGCGTGACGTGCAAGTAATTCTTATTGTACTCCCCCAAAGTTTTAATAAAGTTTTTCCCCTTCTCCCGTGAACGTACACACGATCTGTTTGATTGGTGGAATCATGTTATATTGTGTGTTGACTTTCTATCTACTTTGGAATATCTTCTTCTTCTCTTTTTCAAGTTGCCTTAATAGATACTGTGGTTCGTATCCACGCGCCGCCCCATTCGATCCGATCGTGGGGACGCCCTCCCTTAAAATTACAACAATTAGTATCAGAGTATACAGATTGTTTACCAACGTACTCTTCATGCAAATTGTTGAATTGGAGGTGTGAAACACCTCATCAATTTTCAGGCAGGTGTGAAACACCCCATCAATTTTCAGGCAAACAAATAGTGTGGAAAAAAAAAAAACGTGATGGGCCCACTTTCTGAGCAAACAAACAGCCGAAGGCAGAAGGGCAAACAAACTGCCGGGCCAAGAAAGCGTGGCCTACAGTCGGCACAAACAAACGGGCCCTTTGGCCGTTGCAGAATTCGGGCCGGCAAACGAGGCTGAATTGTTCTTCCGATCCGATTAATCCGGTAGAAAGGACATTACGACCTGCTTGCACGCTTCGCAGCAGTGGGACCCACAAAAATAATACAGTTTCATAGAAAAAAGTAGCCGTTGTTGTCCATTATTTAATTAGCCAACAAATGTCTTTCTCACTCTCTCACTCTCTCTCGTCAATAAATTCATAAAATAAATATCTCTTGACCGCAGAGAGAGAGAGAGAGAGAGCTGAAACCGCTCCTCTCACAAATTCACAATTTATTCTCAACGGAGTTTGAGTTGTTGGAGGCCAAAAATCAAGAAAGAGGAAGAAGATGGTAGGCCTCTTCTCAGCCTACAACAACAACATGGTGAGTACTCCATTTTTCTTTTGCATCATTCTTTTCCTTTTTTTGGGCATTTTTTGTGAACAAAATTACTCAAATTATTGTTTGTGTTAATGGATCTAAATATGGGTTTTCATCTTTCTTTGGGTAGGACAAGAAGGAAGCCCAAGTTGTTAGGGAATTGAGAGATGAAGATGATGAGCGAAACAATCTCCTCCATCACCATCATGATGATGATGATGATGATTATGATGAAGATGAGGATGAGGGTGATGGTGATGGTGATGATGAGGATGGGGAGTTTAAGCCAATAGAGCACCCACTGGAGCCTCCAGAGGATGATGAGCCAGCGAAATGCCCGACGGTGCCTGATCTCTCTTTCATATATGTATGCAACTGTAAGCCCTTCCTGTGTTTCATGTGTGTTTGTTCTTAATTTCTCAAAGAAATAGTAGCTTTGTGCATACAGTTTTTGTTCATATCTGTGAAGGAGCTTTCAGTCAGAAGTAAGGAGACAGATATTGGTGCATAGATTCGATCCAGTTGGGATTTGAGGGCTTGAATTGTGAAAGAAAGCAGGGGAGGAGATGGCAATTTGTGTGACAGTATAGGCTGGAAAGGCATGAATGAATATTAAGGATAGAATCAGGGATCAATGCAATGAGAAATAAAATAGCGAGAAATTATCTGAATGTTGATAAGATTTGAGGGGAATTAGTACAAAGTCTTGGTCTATTCGATTCGAAAATAATCATGAAATATATAAGAGAGAAAGGAAATCATCAAAAAAATTTGTGAATGTGGAATGGAATATGATAAAATGCTGGGATTAGATGATATCTCAAGCGAGCATAGAGTAAATAAAAGACGTCAACAAGAGAAGGAAAATAATATTGATGAATGCTTTTAAAAGTCATGCACGAAGGATCAGGAATAGCTGTAAGCATAACTTTAAGAATTGCTTTTGAGATCTGAGATTCTATATTTTGTACAACTGCCAACTGTGCAGATTGCTTGAAGGCAACATCATGATATATGGTGATGGGGGGAAAAAATGAGTTTCACATGTATGCTATATTGATAAGTGATAGGGGACATGAACACATTTAGGAAGTGTTATTTTAGTGGTTTTATTTCTTAAATTAGTTTTTATTTTTTATTGGGCTTTTATTGTTATTCGTGTGAGGTACAAATAGTGCGACGTGTGCTCTTTTCTATATAAACTATTGTAATTTTTTTTTTCTTGAAATCAATGAATGAATTACTGAAAATTTGAGAGTGAAACTCTAATTGGGTTCTTTCGAATTTTCGTGTGTGAATTATAGAGTGGAAGAGTGATTCTCCTGGATATGAAATCCGAATCTAAATCTCCGTGTGCGATGCATGGAGTGGGAGAGCGATCAGCTGGGTGTGAAGCCCGAATCAATCTTTATCTTTTTTCTTAATTTTTCCAAACTCTAGATTAGTTATCCCCAATTCCACCTCCAACCCTAATTTCTTCCCCAATTTTCAAAACTCTAGCTTTCTCCCCTTCCGTCCTGCGTCAAATTGGTATCAGAGCTGGGTTTCCTGTTTCTTCCACACACAAAAAAAACTCTAAAACCCTAGATTTGTATTCTTATAGCTTTCTGAAAAAATCAAAATCCTAATCTTCTCCACAAAATCTAAAGCTTAGATTCAAAATCCTACTCTCCTTAAATTTTTCCACAAAATCCTAAGATCCGAAATCCCTGTAGACCTAAAAAAAAAAAAAAAATTCTCCTTCTTCATCCACCTCTTCGATCTCAAATCCGCCTTTGACGTCGATCTCGACCTTTCCATCCATCAGTTTCGTTGACGATAGCGACCAATCTCGCTGTCGACTTTACTTGCATCAATCAATCTCGCCGCTGACTTCACTGGGACCTGCAATCAGATCTACATACCTGATCTGGGTTCTCTGCAGACCCAATCTCCACGACCCGACCCACTAAACTTCTCTCAACTCAGATCCGAAAGCTGCAATTCCAATCCGACCTATTTCTTAGACGCATTAACAATAGATTCAATATTTAATTTTTGAAATCTTTGTGTGTGATACGTTAAGTGAATAAGTATAAGTGATTCACCTGGATGAGATGCCTAAACTATTGATTTCTAAATTCAATTACCATCCGAGTCTGTAACGATGTCTTTACTTCATAAAACTGAAGGACAACCATCATCTATACTTTTTTTAAACTCGAGGAAACTAGAGGAGAAGAATGATGGAACATGAAGACATTTAGGAAGAGTCATTTTAGTAGTTTTATTTTTCTTGTATTAGTTTTTGTTTTTCTTTATGCAAGATATGTGCTCTTTTCTATATGAACTATTGTAATTCTTTCGCTTGAAATCAATGAATGAATTATTGTAATTTTGAGAGTTTGAAACTCTAATTGGGTCCTTTCGATTCTTCGTGTGTGTATTATGGAGTGGGAGAGTGATTCTTCTGATTATGGAGTCCAAATTTAAATCTTCTTGCGTAATGTAATGTATGGGAGTGGGTGAGTGAACACCTGAGTTTGAAGCCCCGATTAATCTTTATCTTTTTCCTCAATTTTTCAAACCCTAAATTTGTCTCCAATCTCACATCATATCCTAATATCTTCCCCAATTTTCAAAACCTTAGCCTTTCCCCTTCCGTCCTGCATCAATAAGCTTCTCTCTGCACAACTAATTGGGATTTGTGGACAATAAGTAGGAGATGCAGAGAGCATCAGGATACTATCATGAGATGCTGCTGTTTTTTTCACTTAAATTAGGTTTTGTGATCCTGTTTCGATCTGATTCAGATCCATTTGCATCACATTCACACTCTTGATTATGGAGTTATTGGCGATAATACCTGTCAATCCTACAGCTATCGCATTCGTGCTTCTGGTTGCAGAATCACTGCCGCGATGTTATCTGTCAATCTACATCTACTACTATTGCAAAATCATGCAAGTAGCATCTAGACTGTATCATCACACAATCTAGATCAAATTTCATCCAAGCCTTGTTCATTTCAGGCTAACAGTCATGTCGGATTATAACCCCTTTTAAGTTAGGTTACCTGCAAAATTTGAAATTATAATGGAACTGTGGTTATTATGACTTGCAACTTATATGGCCTTTTCAGTAGTGATGTAAGCTACTCAGTGTAGATGAAATGAACATGGGTACACCCAGATGTAGGAGATGGAAATTTACAGACGCGGTCAGCCTGACTGCTACTGTGAGAGGATAAGCTATGTGGGTTTAAAGATTCAATAAACTAACAAGATGAAAAAAACTGGCAAAACTGGGAATCATGGGAATAACTTCTAAGTTCTAATACATTTATATCGAACAAAGTAGCGTCTAGAAAAGCCAAACAGATGAAATATAATAAATAAAGATAAATTATTTCTAATGTGCCCTCAAAAAATAAATGACTTCTATATGCATTTATGGGGAACAAGTTTGCCAAACTAATAAAATAAAATGTTACAACAACTAGTAGAAATCTAACAAACAAAACTAAGAAGGTAACAGATGAGAATCAGCTTGTAATATTATCTGGGCTGGAAAAAATGAGGCATAGTATATTTGATTTTGATATATTACTACTACAGTGATAAATGCTTCACTTGTAGAAGACCTAGATAGCATGGAACTGATACTACAATGTAGTGATAACGGATGGGCAAGAATTAGACTTCAGTACGGAACCAATTTTTATAACGGTTCAGTGAAATAATGGAAAACAATAACATAAAAGATTAACGGTGTTTGTAAGAAATAAAAGAGAATGTACGATTTTACTGAACAAGAGTGAGTGGAGATTGACCTGTAGTTCTGTAGTATATCATGCATTTAACGCGTCCTTAACAAGGAGTAAAGTAGGTTTGTAAATCGAACTGGAAATATCGATAAAAGTTCAGTGTAACATTCACCACAACTCATGCTCACCCAAGAAGGCAATCTAGAGACATCTTGCGTTCAGAGAATGTGATTTGAGGTGGCTAAGTGTCATGATAATATGTCATCTCCCATATTTTGTTTCTCTATTCTTCAATTTTGAGCGTAGGAGATTTAGCGCGCTTTTCATGAGTTGCATGAACTTGATTTACAATGCATATCTAATGGTAACCCATGCTTCCCAACTTAACTGGTCTTTTAGCTTCAACAAACTGATATATTTATTGATGATTAGAAAGGTTGAAACTTTAGGTTCAAGTGCTAAATACTTTCCGAACTTCTTTAGAACACAAGACGAGAAAATTTGATGTCATTATCTAGCAAAAATGGAAATTCTTGAGCAATTGAACAATTAAAACAGGTAATTCAATAAGAAAGGGTTCTACTATGAGAAGTGATTATTGAGTAAATGTTGTATTAGTGTGACATAACAGAATTTATATATGGTTAATTAAATGCACAAACTATTGATGGTGATTGGTTTGAAAGATCACTTATTTGGTTACTAATTTAATTTACTTTTGTTAATTTATTTATATTTAATCTTGTAGGATGAGGCTGATTGGAAGGAGCCATTCACAGAGAAACCACAGAAGAGAGCAGAATCATTTGTAGGAAATGAAGTAGCAGCAGTTGATCCTAGAAAACATCACAAAATTGCTCAGGATTCTGCTAACCCTTTTCAAGTTAAGGGTCCACAGTACAATATTTTTGAAGTGTTTCAGCAATGTAAAGAGTTTGGATTTTCTTGAGAAAAAAGCCTACTTATTTTTCTTCTCCTTGAGACTGTAGTATAAGTTGTGTAAAAGTTACGATAAACACCACAAAGATCACAGATTTATTTTGGTTATATATATCGGAGGATATTTGTAATACAGTTTTAAGCATGTCTTACTAATATTATGCATAGATTTCGCTCGTGCCTTTCCTCTATAATTAAATTGTCGAACTGTTGGATCACAAGGTTCCTGATTTTATAATATTCCAAAACAATCGTGAACAATTTTACAAGTCAAATCTGAATAACTCAATTTGCAAATAAATAAACAAAGGAAAAGAAGATGAAAAAGAGAGAGTGAAATTCTTCTTTCATTCTCCTGCTGCTTCTAAAATTCCCAGCCAGGACAGAGGAAACAAAACAAGCTTTGCCATATGCATTCTACAAGACTACAATCTGCTTCCACTGCTTATGCCTTTGTGCTCTACAGCCTAACACCAAACAAGCAAAACCTTCTGACAACTTGTAAGCTATTAGTTTCTTATCAACCAAAAAGCATGAGCTCTAAAAACTCATGCTTTATTTCTCAAGACAAATGAAAAAGTTATGCCCTTAAAAAACTATACTTTATTTTCCAAGACAGAGAACTGTTACCTACCAACCATGGTTGCCATTTTTCCAATCTGTTTGACTTCAAATACTTTGTTTTCTCAAAAATTGGTATTTAGTCCGAGTGTCTGTTGGATTAAACACCTGGACACTGGAGTAAAAGAAACAAAATTTTACGTATGGGTTGCCCCATAAACTAGATGAATTTTCAGAGATAATTTGCACACAGTACCAGATAACTTACATTCACTTTTATGTTTCAAAGACAATTGCTGACAACTCATTTTGGACCATGAGATAGAAACGTAGTGAAAGACCCACCTAACTACGGTGGGCCCCACTGCTTTCTCGAGAGTTCATTTAACAAAATGAGTTGTCAGCTCGTAAACATTATTTTCATATATATAAAGAAAAATAGAATTATCAGGAACCTATGTGCCAAATAAATCCATGCATCATGTTCTTCCTTTCTTCAAGATAAATCCTGATAAAATACAAGAATCTAGTATGTTTCTTTTATCCTTTGCATCATTTTACTCTTTCCCGGGGAACTCAAAAAATTCTGACTAGCTTCTCTGTTGATAAAATTGCGAGAAAGAATTACTCAAAATACATTACTATTGATAAGACCAAGTCACACTAGTACAGGATAATACACATGTAACATGACAAAATAAGTTGGAAATAAGTGTTCACTCTACAAGGGAAATACAAAGGGCAACAGCCATTCCCAATACTAGAGAAGTTAATTGAACTGCTGTGCTTCTTACCGTAGTCTTTTCATTGTTCATTTCGGGGAGAACTCCTGCGACCGCAATATATATGAAACCCCAGCAGTGAACCCCTGAAGCAAAGAAGAAAAAGAAAATGAAAATGTGATCTCGCATTAACAACGTTTTTGGTGATAAAATAAAGAAATAAATTCTTGAAGTGAGATTCACCTCAATCAAAGATGATTGTCCAGGGTCTTTCCCAATAGCCAACGCCTGCATAAGATTTAAAACCATTGATCATTCTGTCATTTCTGTATACTTGTGTTAAAAAACTCAACAGGGGATAAAACTCACTAGGGCAGTCCCAGCTAGTGCCACCAAAGCTGACAAGAAGTTGAAGAGCAGAGCTTTGGAGACTGTGAATCCTGAGCGCACCAGGATTCCAAAATCACCAATCTAAACAAAAGAAAGCAAATCATGATTGTCAATGTTAATTGGGATGATAGTGCCTCATTGTTTGGGGATGGCCTTGTGTTAATCTGATGAGATGAGAGAGGTGAACGATAAATCAGAAATGCGGAGGGTGGTTGGGAAATTTGACCTATATATCATAGTGAATTTCCCAAGAAACCTTGCCGCATTAAGTTAATGGTGCAATCACAGATATACAGTATGGAGAAAAGTTAATGAGGTCAGCTATAATTAGTAGGGTGCGAATGGCTAAAAGGTGATTTTAATGTGCGATGTCAACTTTATCTTCATCTGATATTCAAAAGACATATCACAGTATAAAGGCCAGCTTGGACAGGACCAGAATGCCGTGGAATGAAGAGGATACATGCACATAAGCTGAGATGCGAACATGTGAGAATTTCAAGAATAACAGATGGATACTTGTATTTTAAAAAAGAAATGTATGGTTAAATATTAATAATTAGAAATAAACATTATGAATAAATCATGCATGTTACGAAAAGTAAAAAAAATGGCTGCCCACCATTAACCATGAATGGTAAGTTTCTGTGCATAATGACGTGAGTGATGATGTCAACATGTAAATATTGACTGCATACCAAGATTTTACTATAAATAGACTCTTCCTGATTCAGTTTTATGTACTCCTAAAATTTAATATGAGTTTCTCTTTCTACTCCCTCTAGAAATTCTCTCAGTGATATATAACTTAGTTTTTATAACACGTTATCAGCACGAACGCTTTAGAAATATCACAAACATCTACCCCTATTAGCTGAAGGAAAAAAACTTGATATGGATTATACTAATGATGGAGCCAAGTTCAATACCGAAAATATTTGCATACCGGATAGTGGTACAACACACACTATTCTCAAATATAAAAAAATATTTCTCTGATTTAAAACTAATAAAGACAATTATTAATACAATATCAGGTCCTTTAAACTTGATTGAAGAGATTGGTAAAGCCAACTTTATACTGTCAAATGAAACAAAGTTTTTCATAAAAGATATTTTTTTCATCATTTTTTAAATCCAAAGAGTTATATTCGATTAAATAATAAAGATCGTTATATGAGTTAAAGCAATCAGGACGCATATAATATAAAAGCTTAAGCGAGTATTTATTAAATGAAAGATATGTGAACAATCCTATATGTCCATGCGTTTTTATTAAGAAAACAACATCCTGATTTATTATGATTGTATATGTTAATGATTTAAACATCAATGAAACTCATAAAGAAATTTTAGAACCAATAATGTACTTATAAATGAATTTGAAATGAAAATTTTTGAAAAAATCAAATATTGTATGAGTTTAAAAATTGAGCACTTTCAAAGTGAAATATTTTACATCAATTAAGCTATTTTGATAAGGTCTTGAATCACTTTGACATGGGTAAGACAAATCCTTCAAGTACCCCGGTAATTCTTAGATCATTGAACGTGAAAAATGATCTATTTTGCCCTCACGAAAATGATGAAGTTCTTGATCTTGAAATATCATACCTAAGTGCATACAGAGCTCAATGTATCTTTCTAATTGTACCCGATCAGATATGACATTTACTACTAATTTATTAGTAAGATTTAGCCCATCTCCTACATGAACACATAAGAACGAAATTAAGCATATATTTCGTTATCTTAGAGGAATAATGTTGTTTTATCCCGAAGGGCCAAAATAAAAAATGATTGGTTATGCAGATGCATGCTACCTGTCAGATCCACATAAAGCCAGATCTCAAACAGAATGTGCTCACATGTGGAGGCACATCGATCTCTTGATATTTACAAAAATAGACAATTATTATCACTTTTTCTAATCATGCTGAATTCATTGCGCTCCATAAAGCAAGTTAAGAATATGTATAGCTGAGATATATAACTCAACACAATCAAGCAACTTGTGAATTACCAATCGATAGAGACCCAATAATGTTATCTGAAGACAAGCTGCATGCGCACTCAAATGAAGGAAGGATACATCAAAAACGACCAAACCAAACACATATCCTTGAAATTCTCCTCATTCACCCAGAAACTTAAAAAGGACAGAGATATTAATGTTCAATATATCCGATCAAGTGATAATGCGACATACCTCTTCACAAAGACACTTCTTACTAAAACTTTCAGAAAGCTTATTCATCATATCGGAATGCGTCATCTGTGAGATTTATGAAGAATTATTCATGCCAACTTGAGCAAGTGATTGTACTCTTTTTTTCTTATCATGATTTTGTCCCGCTAATTTTCCTGGTAAAGTTCTTAACAAGGCAACATAGATCACATATATGCAAGAATGTTGTATTCTTTTTTCTTTTGCTATGATTTTATCCTACTAGGTTTTTCCTAGCAAGATTTTTTAATGAGACATCATGAATAATGAACATCCAAGGGGAAGTGTTTTGAAAAGTCAAGAAAAATAGCTGCCCACCATTAACTATGAATAGTAAGTTACTGTACATAATGACGTAAATAATGATGTCAACATATCAATAATGATTGCATAGTACCCCCAAGATTTTACGATAAATAAACCCTTACTGATTCATTTTTATGTACTTTTAAAATTCAATAAGATTTCTTTTTCTGCCGTCTCTCTCTAGAAATTCTCTCTCAGTGATATATAAATTTGTTTTTACAATAATACAAAATATTTAAAGACCTATAATTAGAAAGTTATAACAGAAAAAATGACATCGAGTAAAAAAAAGAAAAAAGACTGTGATTACATCTGTAGAATGCAAAAAACTATAGAAAAATAAAAAACTTAAATATCATATGAACAAACATAAACTATTCAAATGAACAAAGAATAACCATAGGTAATGAGGTTTGAAATCTTGCTATCACAGAAGACAAACAAGAAAAAACCCTTCAATAATATAGTAAGGATGCAAGTTATAGTTAAATAAATATAATAAAACGCTTTATTGAGATAAAAAGTTAACGATATGATATGATCTATTATATTGAATTATACTAAATAATATAAAAGTTTCCTTTTCTTTTTAGAGATAAAGAGATTAAAACCAATTGACCCTTAACTCTATCACTTATTCTTTTCTTTATTAGATTTCTACTATTAGATCTGAAAAACAAAGTGTTTTTTTAATCTAAGAAAACACCATCACATTTTCGATACAGACATCAAATAACCTATATAGTCAGTGTTGAATTTATCAATTATCTAATATAAACTAAAAAAATATTTTAGCTCATACTTCTGTGTTTTGGCTAAGAAAAATTTCTAGTGTGTCAGCTGATTGTCAGGCTCCAAATCGATCCAATACAACTAATCTGTATCCATATCAGTCAACTTTTCAAACTTTGATGGGTAAAATATCTAGGGGAAAATGTGAAAACCCCGCCTAGATTATGTTTCGCAAGCGAAAAACCCCAAGCCTATTTTCACATGTGAAAGACCCAAGGGGTTTTGTTTCGCGAGTGAAAAACCCCTTGTACATGTATCTTGGGAATATTATGTATTTGGGTGGGATAATCTCTTTATTGCCCTTCCCACCCTCATCTCCTACTTTCTCTTCCACTCTCAGATATGAGAACAAACTCATTTCTCCTTTCTTTCTTCTCCATTTCTTTGTCCAAAAGAACCAAAACAAAGATCCTCCTTTTTTTCTCCATATATTAGATTTAAGAAAAATAAAATAAAAAAAAATCCCGTTTTTTCCCCTCCCGGTCACATTCTTGTTCTATCTTCTTCATCTCTTAGATATGAGAAATCAAACAAAAAAAATATTTTTCTCTCTTTTCCTCCCATCTCTGACTTGGGAAAAACCAAAAGATTAAAAAACTCTTATCTCTTTCTTATTATTTCTTCTCTCTTCCTTCTCTAGCTCTCTTCTCTCATGTCGTTGCAGATCAGATCAAACAATAACGTGTTCTTGGTGATTAGATCACAATTCCTCTATTGATTTATCAAAGTGTTTCTTTTTTACAAAGAAAATCTCAATTTCTTCGCTCAGCATGGATTTGATGGAAGTTTGAGG
Organism: Agave tequilana; assembly: GCA_038442645.1. Taxonomy (NCBI): domain Eukaryota; kingdom Viridiplantae; phylum Streptophyta; class Magnoliopsida; order Asparagales; family Asparagaceae; genus Agave; species Agave tequilana. The sequence goes on from JAVJIF010023663.1 coordinate 19,791, forward strand.
GTTTTTTCTTTGTGAAAATAGATTCTTTTTTAAATTTAAGTGTGGAAAGTTTTCATCAAACAAGTTCTCTTTAAAGAGGAGATAGAAAGACGAAGAGACTCGCTTCTGTGTAAACTGTATAAGTTTTGATTACTCCCTATTTATGTTCATTTGAAACTGTCTACTTGTAAATTCAATATGTCTACTTATCATATAAATATGTCTACTTTTAGTTCAATGTGTCTATTGTAATAACCCAGATTTTCAACAAATATAACAAACTAAGCCAGTTTTGTGTTAAATTTGTAAATATTAAAATTGGAGGGGGTTTGTGAAAATAGGATTAATTAAAGGTTTAATTAGTAAATGTTTATTATTAAGGGCTAATTAGAAAAAAATAACCTAACATAATAATAAATTTGGGGGTTATGATCGTGTAGATCGCAGCCACCACCAGATAGTAAAAAAACAGAAGATAAAAAGTGAGAGAGGAGTGATCGGGTGAGGGGAGAGTGAGAAAAAGCCAAACAAAAAAGAAGAGAGAAATAGAAGAGGAGAGAGGACCGACTAGAGGGAGAAGGTGAAGAAGAGACAAGATCAAGGTTAGATATAAAGTTTTCTATTTGATTGATGAGCATAGTAAATATTGTTTTCTTTCAAGCGATTTTGGATTGAAATTTTGATTAATAATTAGGTTTGCAGTAAAAGTGGATTGATTGTATGTTGTTGGCTACATGAACAAGAAGAGAAGGGAAACCTTTTTTGTTAAGTACCAAGTTTGACCACAACTTATTTAGGAGTACACATGAGTTGAGATTACTTTCTAGTTATTTGTTGTGATAATTGATTTAATAAACCATATATGATATAATGATCATGGATGTCAACAACAGTGGTTTTTCGAGGGATTTGATGCCAAGTATGTCTGATAGAATTCTTCATCATATCACACATATAAATCATGAAAACCAAGATAAATGGAAAATTTTTGTTCAATCCCTAATAATTCAGAGACTTATTTATTAGCCATTTTGCCTTCCAAAAACTCTTTATAAAGTTCAGAAAAATTGGAAAGTTACTTGGATAGATAGGGTATATTATAAACCTAATATTTTGATAATAGAGGGGTTGTTTTGATGCATAGGACTTAAATCTATAAATTTTAAATTCTTTTAATGTGTATGTATCTATGTGATGGCTATATGGTTACTAATGTAATTTATTACTAAGTAGGATCCCATAGGGACATCTAAGAGGAGCAGTTTGGAGCCACATCTGAAGAGTATAAATGACTCTTGGTAAGTAATGGACTTCTATCTTGTAGTTTGTAGTTTTTATTTTATCTACCTATATATATGTATTTATATTCATACTCATATAGTATATAACATATGGTGATGTTTTGACTAGAATTGGATTGTATGGAGATTGTGACTATGATTGTGGTGTTTTGGTATGAGATTTGCTAATATTGCTATTAGTGTATATTTTATAGAATTTATAAAATAGAAAATTTATGTTTCTTAGTAAGAACAACACGCATTTATCATATAGTGTAGATTGTAGAATGAGATCATATACATGAGCAAGCGGATATGTTGAATTTTATTGAGGCACTAGATATAACCTAGTAGATTAGAAGTATTGTTATTAATTGTTAGCTATTAGCTCATGTATCATAAATCTTGTGTGAATATACCAGTATATGACAGAAATTAAGTCAGTCATACGACTCATACCAAAGCTCAATGTGTTCCCTCTCTGAGGGGCTATTTTAGCGTTATATTATGAGTCCTTGCATGAATCTCAACTCTCAATCATGAGATTATGTGAAACTACCAAATCAATCGGGGTATGAAGTGTTGACCACACTTACATATGACCTAGTTAATCTCTCTTGCATGAAATTAAAACATTATCTACATCTAGCAAGTATTGCATGGGAGTCATACTAATTTATGCAACCACATAATTTGTTTAAATATGTTTATACCTCATGTCAGTAGCTCCTATAAATTACTTGATATTAGTCTATTTACTTATTGGGTTTCGTAGCTCATTTTTGTTTCTAATGTTTTTCCAGATTGTTGACCGATGATTTTACTCTTGCAGCAGGAATAGATTTCAAGTTGTAGGGGCTTCAGTGGATCTTTTATGTATCATTTATAAAATAATTTTGTTTAGTGGGTTTAATTCATGAACTATCGTTTGATATTTGTACTTAGATTAAATTGTGAGGAACTTTATTTGTAGACGGAGTTTTGAAAACTTGTGGATTTATATGGAACTCTGGAAATAATTGTTGATTTAGATTTTAGATATGGAGTCAAATATTTGATTAAGATGGTTTTTGGTTATGTGAGTTACTCGATGATTTATATGAGTTTGGTGTTGGTTAAATTTACTCTTGTGGATATTTGTTTCTATTTGAGATGATAAGAAGGTTACGACCCAATTCGTAAGTATTTTGGATTAAAGGCGTGACATCTATCTTTCATATGAAATTGTCTACCTTTTAGTTCAATCTGTCTACTTGTGAGATAGATTTAAGTGTCTTTTTTTGTCTACTTTTGGTTCAATTTGTCAATGTTTCATATGAAAATGCCTACTTTTTCAATCCACTCTATCAACCTTTGAGATCGGTATATCTACCTTTTTTGTGAAATTGCCTATTTTTATGTTCAATATATCTATCTTTCATGTGAAACTATCCACCTTTTTCATGTGAAATCATTAATCTTTCATGTGAAACTGCCAACATTCCAATTCAATGTGTTTGCCTTTAAGATTAGTATATCCGTCTTTCTTATGATATTATGTACTTTTAAATTCAATGTCTACCTTTCATATGAATTGTCAACCTTTTAGTCAATCTGTTTACTTTTGAAATCAGTGCTTCTTTCTATGAAATTGTGTACTTTCATATGAACCCAAGTTTGGCTATCTTTCAGATTCAGTATATTTTTCTTGTAAAATTGTCTAGTTTTTATTTCATGTCCACCTTTCAGATTGAAATTGTCTACTTTTTAGTTTAATATATTAATTACTCTCAAGTTACTAAAAACACTATTGAAAACTGTGACAAATTCAGTAAATTAAATTTCTAAGGGGAAAATTAGAGTCTTAAGATTAAAAAAAAGAGAAGATTAAGATCCCAATAAGGTTTCTAATATATTTTATTTGCCACTTAATTAGAAAAAAAATGTTTTTAATTGCTCCAACCAAAAAATAAGCAAAGCTAAAAATTATCCACTCTAGCGCTAATCTATCTAATTTGATGAAGAGACGTATTTAATGCAGTTGCACAAGAAAGATCATTTGCTTATCCAATATCAAAAAATTATGTCAAAGGTGGACTAAATGAAACTAAAGGTGGACAAGTTAGTAGGCTGTCACTTTTTGCTTGTGACCAGCAATTAATGCGACCCACATGCGCCCCACTTATGTCAGACCACGGTGCCCCACCTCCAGAAGGACAATACGAGGAATAGTAAAATTTAAAGTACCACATATTGCTAAAAGGTGAGTACAAGGGGTTTTTCACTTGAGGAAAAAAAAACATATGTCATTTTACACGCGGAAAAGGACGCAGGGTTTTTCACTGACGAAACATAATCTAGGGTGTTTTCACATTTTTCCCAAAAACTGTATAATCACATAAAATAGTATTTAGTATCAAATTCCTGAATATTTTCAAAGTTGATAAAATTAAAGACAACTTAAAATAAAAAGGATTAGTTTCCCATAACTATATTAACATCAATACAATAATTTTTTTGTATGATATATTATTTGCAATAGTAACAATATTAAGGAATATGTCACCAAATTCTTCAAACATCAATTATTAGTTGAACCCCGTTAAAATAATTAATTTATAACTTGTTTCATAATGTAGTATCAAAATTTGCAATTGAAAAGAACCTAAATGCAAAACCATATGCATGGAACTGCTAAAACTGCATAACAGGAACTTCAAAAGGATGTTCAGACCAAAACTGAAATTTAAAATTTTAAAATCATAGGCTAAACAGCAATGGTTACAAAAAGGTGTCATCTATAAAGGGAAACAAATGATAAAATAAGTTCAATTTATGTTCTGTTCATTTTGACTATAAACAAAATTACTCATAATTAGAATATTCCCAAAACTGAATTTATTTCTCTTTTATGCTGACATCGCTGACGGATGAAAGAATCAACGCATTAATTACTATTTAATCAATCGAGGTTACGCGATAAGACCAAGTTATAAACAAGTGTATCCAAATGGTCAACAGTAATTCAGTAAACAAATGATTGAGGTATCTCATTATAAAGATAGATCATCCGGTGTTTTTCCAGACTTCATCCAGAAGTTAGCCCATATGACACTCTGATTGTGTCTAAATGCTGCAAGAAAACTTCTACTTTGCCCAAAAAGACAATTATTAGTGACGGATGTATGGTCTGTTGCTCTTATATGGAAATCATGCAACTCTTATGTCCCACCACAAGAAACCCCAATACTTATCTTCATGTAGCTTCAAAATGTCTATTTAAACTCTTCATATGTATACATTGGTTATGCATTTATCATCATATCAAGTATCGATAACATACTGTAAGTGTGAGTTGAGACTTTGAGATTCCTTTGGGGTTTTCCCATTATTTTCATTTTGAACTAATGATTTCTGGTATGTCAATTTATAAGATAGAGACAGTTTTCTATTTCACATGTATTGAAGCACTTTTCAGTAACAATCATATTCATGCTGGAACTTAGGATAAGGACACATTTTTATGCTAATTACAACAATCCAAGCAGTATTATCAACAATGCATTCATACATTTGTCATCTATTTTGCACCTAAGTAATATCATCAATGAACAACTGGGTAATTCAAGCAGTAGGTAGCCTCCCTGAATAAGCAAATAAATAAAATAACCCTGATATATAATATATGTCGTACTTTCCCAACAAACTAAGTAAAAGCAAATGGAATATAGTGAAGAAAACAAAATGTTAGCTAAAGACAGGAGTTTTGAGCACCAAATGGAATCCATAATATCTAGGGGAATAAGAACTATAAGAACATCCAATAAGGTGAAAGTTCAGAAATGGTGTTGAAGTTTAATGCCTATATATATTTCAGATCTGAATATGAAGTCATTCTATGTACTTGAATAAAGCATATATCTATATTACAAAATCAATTTGGAATTAAAGGTATTGTTGTTTTGGCAATCTGTGAAAATTTTAAGTTGTCGTCAAAGTAAAGGACATAAAAGGAAGAAAATAACCTCCTGGGGAAGCTCATGCGCAAGTAAAAATAATGTACGAGACCACCCTCCAACTGAACCATGCAGTAAAAATGCGCTACCCAAAGCCATTCCATCCGTAAAATTATGCTGCAATATAAGTAGAAAATGTCTAATGAGCACAAAATTTGTCACAAGCGTTACCTTCATCTCTAAACAAAGAAAATAAAAGAATGGAACTCACAACTCCATCAGAGAACAGATTTAGGTAACCAAAGATCAAGCTCGATGATGAAAGGGAAGATGATGTCCGACTTGGTGGTGCTTTCATGATCACCGGACCATTCATGGAATCTGAATCTTTTCGATCATCAATGTCAGTGGTGCTTGAAGTTACTCGCTGTGCAGATGTCCAGAAGATCCATTTAGTATAGAGGCAGTTGAATCCAATTAGAATTTAAAACTAAAGTTCTTGGTCATGCTTATCAGTTATCATCACATAGAATTTCAAGGAAGAGAGTGTATCTGCACATTTTCTGTGCATTTCAATCAAAGGGCTCTATAGCTACAATATATGTGCAAATGATTTCATTCATATTCGCAGCAGATTTGTTAAATGCACACAATGTGCGAAATATAGCAAGATGAATATATGATAGGATGGGTTTAATTATAAAATTGAGGATAACTCTCGTGGAGTTGCAATGAACAGGAAAGTTCAAGGCTTCTGAACATGGAGAACATCTCTATACACATTCTCTGCACAAGGCTAAAATTGTGTAACATTAACCTATTGGTTGGTCTCCCTCTCAGCCAGCTGGCTTTCCAGGCAATTTGGCAAACCACTCTGCATCCTAACATTGCCTCAGCCAAGAAAAGGGCATATACTCACAGAAGGTTGATGTCAGGTTGAAGCCAATCAGAAAAGTTTTACCAATTGTCAGGTAGCCTTCTAACTGCTGTGATCCATACCCAGCTAAATTGTTGGATGACGACCATGAGAAAACTGTTGAAAATTATATATCATATAATTTGACGGAGTATTTAAGTTTCAGTTGAGCCGGCCTTCCAATTCCAGTCAAAAAATTAACGCTAAACAAATGCAGAAAAGAAGCAATATTCTATGTTCATATTAGATTTAAAGTGAGGAAGTAGCGGTCATTCTGCAGGTGACAGTTCACCCTGCCATATTCTAAATACTTGATAATTTGATTCTGATCACACAAAATGACTTGTGTATAATGATCTGGTAAGTTGATTGCCAAAAGGCCACACATGTTCAGACAGCACGGAAAACATACAAAATAAAAATGTAACTAAGAAAGTTCACAAAACAATGTGAAAAGAAGATGACTTGTGTACGGAACATTTCGGGTCTCAACACAGTTATCTCAATGCATGTTAGCTTTAATTTACCTTACGAAGAATAGTTTCATGTTCATTACCATCATCTGGGCACAGATAGTCAGTAGCCATATCTTTTGTACCTTTACTCTTTGAATCCACCAGATTTGGAACATCATTACTTTCATCATCATCCTTCAACTTATTTTGCCTTTTATGGGAGTGGTGGTGTCCATGACCCAGGCCATGAGCTCCACCTTTAGTATTCTCTTCAATATATCTCACACCCTTCTCAACCAGAAGAAAAAGTACGATTCCGGCTGTCAAATCAAAGTATAACAATAAAATTATTCATTGGTAAAACGGTAATATCCCATAAACATAGAAAAAATGGTTTAGAAGAAAAAGCACGTGAAGAAATGATGTGAAACATGTACATGTGCAAGGCTGGAGTGATATAATTGAATTTTGCCGCGTTTCATCAAAATTACGTTCTTCGGCACGAAAATAATTTAAACTTGTAATGTTGAACAGATCGATTTTAAAAAAAATTGCAAGCACAGGTTGAACCATTCTAATATCAAATAAATTAATATAAATACTCAATTATGGTGGCAACAATTGTACTTCAATATTAACGGCCAATAGTTACAACTGTAACAGATTCACATAATTTCACAATTATTTGTGGCAACAAGAAGTATCGATAATATTCTAGAAATTTGATTAATTAATATAGCCCGACTAAAAATCTGAAATGCCAAAAAAAAGAAAGAGTTACCCATTGAGAAGCACTTGTTCTCAGGTATTGCTCATCAGTGTGTAGTAGCTCTGAATAATTGAATATGGTGGCTCGCTGCAAACTTGGCTCGGTGGATTCAGATGAAGACTGGCACAGGAAAGCAATGGTATTGTAGCAGTCGCAGGCGGATACTCTAGTGGCGGGCACTATAGTCACAAGTGGTACTGTAGCGGAACTGTAGCGGCAGCGCAGCGGGGTTTTCTTCAGAAGATGGAGAAGACGGCTAGGATTTTGAGATAGAGATGATGGCAGCTAGGGTTTTTAGATAGAGATGACGGCTAGAGTTTTTAGACGGAGATGATGACGGGTAGGGTTTTAGATGAATTAGAAGAGGGATAAATAGGTTAGGGTTTCACACTCAACTTTTTTCTTTTAAATTTCGGGTTTCACACCAAAATACAGAATAAAAATTTTCATTGAGAGAAAATTCATTTCATTAATCAGCAAATCTTTTTCTTTTTTTATCTCCTTGACTCATGTTATTTTATAAGCTTACAATAATTGGACTTTTCCCTCACAAGCAATGTGGGACTAAAAAAACAAGACTCGAATAAACAAAACAAAAAAATGACTAGACTCAACAAAATAAAAAGTACAAACTCAAACTCAAATAACTAAAATCAAATAGAATTATGGCGCCTCCTGCGCTAATACACACCACGGGCTCACGCGTGCCTAGATGTCCTCATCGAGAAAACAAAATGATCAAAGGATGAAGTTTCATCTTGCTTTATCGATTGTCTTTGTATGATGAAGAAGAAGCCCACGATGAAAAATAAATTCAAAAAAAAATTGAACTTCAATAAGCGAACTTAAGCACATTGAATATGTTTCATATCACACTAATACTCTAATATGATGCAAAAGTTATCAAACACGACCTTGATAGGAAACTCCAAGGAATGCAAAACATATAATCCTCTATACAAAATAAAGAAATGTGAGTTAGAGCATTAGCAAGACATGCAAGAGTGTGCATTCCATAAATTCCCAAAAGAAGGTATATAATTAGAAGAAGGTAAAAGATTAGAAGATAGGAACTCCAAGCCAGAAGTCCCCTAGCCGCAAGAACCCTAAGGTAGGGTGCTTCAGTGACTAGCGTTTAAAAAATGACCATCTAGGTGCTTAAGCAGTCTTGTAGCAGTTGGTGAGGATTGGACTCTATGCTTTCCACTTAAGCCAATGAGTATTCTCACTCTTTTATTGTTATACACTACAATACCCCTATAAGGAGTGTGTATTGAGTAGGAAGGATTTGAGACACAAGTCCCCCCCTCTCTCCATATATATATATATATATATATATATATATATATATATATATATATATAGAGAGAGAGAGAGAGAGAGAGAGTATATATATATATATAGAGAGAGAGAGGACTTGTGTCTCAAATCCTTCCTACTCAAATACAACCCTATGACATTCGAATGCAAGATCCACTCCATCAAAGTTGATCTACATTTTTTTCAAGCAACTAAAAATAAAAAATCATGTATTTTGAATACTTTTTGCCCATCCATCAAGTAGGCGCGAAATGGACGGCCTAAAATAGCATATTGCTTAGATCCATGTATTTAGACATACAAATTCTCGATCCGACCATTTCGTCTGATCTAATCACTTAAAAACTCACACCAATTTTTGTTAGATTTTAAATATTCTACACTATTAAACTAACCAACTCACTATTTCAGCCGTATATTTTGCGCCTACGTGATGGATGGGCAAAAAGTTTTCAAAAAACTTGATTTTTGATTTTTAGGTACTTCAAATAATGTAGATCAACTTCAACGGAGTGGATCTTGCATGCAGATGTTGTAGAGTTGTATTTGAGTAGGAAGGATTCAGCCTCGAATCTTTCCGGAATGACACAAGTCTCTCTCTCTCTCTCTCTCTCTCTCTCTCTCTCTCTCTCTCTCTCTCTCTCTCTCTGTGCGCGCGCGCGCGTGTGGACACACACACAAACATATAGATAGTTTTCTATGTCATTGATCCTTTTCAGAGAACATTAATGAAATAAGCTGCTGATCCTTTACTAGATTGCCGAAAAAGATGTTCTTGATGCAACATGGAGGGAGGAGTACTTAGATATTAGGGGGGGGGGGGGGGCTTCCTTTAGCTGTCATTGGTGGAGCTTTGGATATTCAATTTTTTTTAATTCTGATGTAGTAATTCATGAAATGAATGACAATATAAGATGTTAGTTAATAGCTATCCCATGTTTTTTTTTTAACCAATGATATGTTCTGTTGCAAGTTCAAAAATATTGTGGGTAGTCTCCTTCACACAATGCTACATATGAAATGAGAGAGGTTAGACTACTGTGGAACCAAACCAATAACCCAATCGTATTGGATCTGACCCAAACTACATGAATTAAATGTCAAGAATGATGTGATAAACTCACATGAGTTTGTGACACACGAAAAAAGGAAGACACGACATAATAGGTAGCTAATTAGTTGGTTATAACAATAAAAGATTATGGGTCATTATGGCATATAATTAGTTAGCTAGCTGAAAATAATCAAGGGTCAGTATCATACCACAATAAGTTAGATATCATTATTATCTTGTTATATGCAAATCTACATAGAAACCTGCTTGGCAATTGAAAAGTAAGGGGAAAAAGTAAGAAAGTAGAGAAACACATTCACTTTTTATGTTTTGCAACTTGACAAAGAGTAGAAAAATGGACCAACACTTTTCATTCCATGTAGGACTTTCCCACTCTCTCTAAAACCACAAAATCATTTTAGAAAGTGAAAAGGTTTCTCTGTAATTGGCTAATTGCCATTTTAAATTCTATCATGTATGTTAAAATATAAATCCTCAGTCCTCACCTTAACTTCAGAGTTTTAGTGTAGTAGCAGAGACTTTAATATGATATAGAGCAACCCAGGTTCAAATCTCACCAAACGTGCATTAAAAACACATTTAAAATAAAAAATACCACTACCGCGAAAAGCTCAGGTTTTAGCCCATAAAAAGGAGGCTCGACCTGCGAGGGGGTGTGAAAATATAAATCCTCAGCTCTCACCTTAAATTCAGAGTTTTAGTGCAGTGGCAGGGACTTTAATATCCTTTACATTTTTTTAGCGATAAAACTCTAGTGTTTCCCCATTTCCACATCAACATTGCCTCAACTTTATCAGCACTTACTTAACTGCAAAACAAGCAAGTTTTTAGTTTCTTTCATACTTTCTTTCTCTCCACTTTCTTACTAATTCTTCACTTTCTCATTCTATTCTCTTTTCAATTTCCAAATAGATCCTAGAGAGAGAGAGAGAGGGATAATGGTGTGGTTGAATAATATTGTAGATTCGAGTCATTCGTCTACTTTGGAAGAGTTCCGCTCAGAAAAAAAAAATCATTGTATCCTTATTATATAAACTAATATTGTCTCTTCATTTTCCACACTTATTTGGATGTTGCAAATTTGATTTATTTCAGGTTGCATGTTGGTTCATTAGATTTTAAAGGAATCCATGTGATCAGTTGTTCGATAAAAATAATCAAGCTCTTCCAGGGATAGGACCACTAAAGGCTCTATATAAAATAGTTACTATTTGGGTTGTGAACTTGTCAGACACACCATGAATTTGGCTTTGTCTAGGATTACGCTGGCCCAAGTTAGTGTAGAGATGAGAAATGCAAAGATGGAAGTAGGAAATGGAGTAGAAGAAAATACTTATTATAGTAGTAGGATATACAAATTGCTCTTGAGAGAGAAGCTCCTCCAAAGTAGCCAAACCACACGATTATTCAACCATACCCACCTTCACATCTTTCCTCTCGCTTGTATAGACTTGCATATAGTAAGATAATAATGACATCTAAGTTATTGTACTATGATAGTGACTGTTAACTATTTATTGTTACAACTATCTAACTATCTATGTTAATGACTTGCAACCACTTATTATGCTACCAACTAAGTATTATATCACCCGTTCGTGTTTTTTTGTATAACAAAATAATGTGAGTTTGCTACATCATCATTGTAGCTCATGTAGTTTAGGTCAGACTGGAAATCAGCCGGAATGTACCGTTTTTGGCTGTATCATCTGTTTCAGTAGGGAATGATCCAGAATGTGCTATACAAACTCAGTTTTGATCAATATTGGCGGTATCAACCATGTTTCAACCTGTATCGGTGAGTATTTGTCACATTTCATCTTGCATCAGTAATGTTCAATCTATGTCAGTTTCAGCCCGTATCGATCTATTTCGGCCGAAACCGGCTGAAAATAGTCCAAAATTTGCCCAAACTTCAAAGAAAAGAAAAGTTTAGTGACCGCTATTTTCCTACAATAAATTAAAAGGTATATTTTAAGAAATGTACATATATACCTATATAATTTTATATACAAATTAATACATAATGTGTGCATATATATTGTATACGTGCATATGCATTAATCATCGGAACATATACATATATACGTGTACAAAAATCTGTATTGTTCTTTCATTGAAACCAGAACTCGAATGGAACCCATGAATCCCACTAAACTCATCAAATTTGATTCTTTGAAATACCCAAAAATCAAAACCCAGTTCTCAAACCTTGGAACAATACACTCTGATGAGATATTACACTAGGAACTTCTATTGATGTTCCAAATTTTGCAGCCATAATTTGATTTATGTCTTTTTTTCTAAATCAACTAAAAAGTCATGCCTAATCTTAGCCAATTATGTCACATTTCATTCTTCTTAATCAAGGAAAAGAGGCTGCAAGGTCTCAACTGATATTTGAAATTTACCAGCTCAGCAGAACATCTCAAGTAAAGAACATGGTTCAAAGACTCGGCCAAGTCGAAGACAAGTCGGCCGAGTCGTATCCGTCTCGGCCCGCTCCGAGACGAGTCTGAGTCACGAGTCGGTAGACTCAACTAGAGAAGACCGACTCGGCCGAAAATCGGAGTTGACTGAGTTGACTCGGCTGAATCGGTCGGGACTCGGTTGAGTCGACCAAGTCGACTCCAATTCTCGGCCGAGTCGGCTCGAAACGTATATTCACCCTGTGAAGAACGGGTATAAAGAAAAAAAAGAAAAAAAACTTACCTCTCTCGCTCAGATCTGGAGATCGCCGCTGCTACCCGATCGTCGCCGCTCAGATCTGGACTCCGCCGCCGCCCGATCGCTGCCAGCCGCTCCTCCCCAGCCCTAGGTGATGTTCCTCCCTCTCTATCTCTTTCCCGCTCCCTCCCTCTGTTTCTCTCTCCCCCTCCCTCTCTCCCCCGCTCTCTCTTTCTCCTGTCTCTCTCTCTCCTCTATGTCTCTTTCCCTCACCCTCTGTTTCTCTCCCCCCCTCCCTCTCTAACCCACTCTCTTTCTCTCCCTTTCCATCTCTCGTCTCTCTCTGTCTCTTTCCCTTCTCTTCTCTCTCTCTCTCCTTGTTCTGATCTCTCCCGACTCTCTCCCCTCCGAGGTATAAGAGAAGTAGATGGTGGTGGTGGTGGTGGTGGTGAAGATGTAAGGTAGTGATGATGGTGAAGATGTTGATAATGATGGCGGCGGTGGTGATGACAACAATAAGGGCGACAATAGTGCTGATGGAAGAACTTATAGTCTTGAAGGTCATATGCAAATGTTGAGTTTGACATCAGACTAACATTATATTGTGACATATGTCCATGACTACAGACCACAACTTGAGAGATCTACGAGCACTAGTATCGGTTTATCTACTTACCGCAGAGATGAATATGATGATTTTGTGTCTCATCACAATTCAATGTGAAAATAAATACACTAGCATGTATTTATGAATGTACTTTATGTAATTTACTATATTGTGCATATATTTTGATATGTTTTTACTGACGGCGTGTGTATTTATACTTTCGCTTTATGTTTAGTGTGCTAGGTGATATGTTTTGCGTATGTAATACATGAATGTGGATGTCTACATTTTTTAAGATTTGTCGTGATCTTTTCAGAATTTTTGAACTTTCTATGTAGCGTTTTGTGCGTATCGCCCAAGATCGATCAGTCTCAGTGCCCGCCGAGTCGGCGGCCGAGACTGCGACTGTGAACCATGGTAAAGAAGCACAAGAGCTTACTGAAGTTGTAGAAAAGAGAACCTGATGATCCCATGGTATGCGAGCTGATGGTTTTTCTTGAGTTGGTGGACAACATGTCGTTGATCCTGAATCATGATATGTAGTTTACATCTGGGAATGTGATATGTAATATCCTGGGTACTTAGCACGCAACAGTTTATATTCCCTTTATTTTAAGGCATTTGACAATCTTCTAATAAGTTGCCAGGCCTGCCAAAGAAAAAGATAAACTCTTGCAATTTACAGTACACTACCTCTAAGCACTGCAATCATTCCTAGACTTCTGGACCTAATTCTCATCGCAAATTCATGTTACTAGAAGGTAATAACATCTATTGCCCCCTCCCCCTCCAGCAAACAAACAAACAAACAAACACACACACACACACACAAAAAAAAAACATCCCAACAACACCCACCCACAAACACACAACCTATGGGGAGTAAAAAGGTTTGAGGATGGAGTTTGTTAAAGAAGTATGGAAGAAAAGAACAATGCTGTCGACAGTCCTCCTCTTGGGTTATCGACAGCGTAGACAGCAGGCAACATGCGCTGTCGACAACGTTTTACATAGAGTTGAAATTTATCAGAGTTCGGGTTTCCTTGGGCTGTCGACAGTGTGTTGCCTTTGAACGAATCCGAGATAGTTTCTGAATTTGTTTCCGATCCAAATTCAGAGTTTTTGGTTCCTTTTCTCTAGGGACTCCATGCCTAATAACGAGGGGGGTATTCCTCCTATTATTGTATCATGTACTCAATTGATTTAATAAGGTCCCTCTCCCCTTCTGCCCCAAGGACGTACGCAATTGCCAAACCTCGTTAAATTCGTATGTTCTCGCTTTCTTTCTTTTGTTTGCTCGTTCGTGCGATTGGTGATATTTTTTGGTGTTTGTTCTCTGTTGCTGAGATTCCAACAAAGTGGTATCAGAGCTTTCCGGGTTCGACGGGAAGTTTCGTTCCAGTGGAACAAATCGCTTTGGAGATTGTATACAGTTTTGGTTAGAGGCAAAGATCTGATCTTTCCTATTTGAATTTCTTTTCAGTAATCGTTTTCCGCATTACTTTAAGGAATCTATTGAGGAGAGAGCCAGAGTAGTCAATCATCAGTGAAATATGTGAGTCATCTTCTGGCAAAGATTAATATCATGAAGTTTTATGGCACGAGCAATTTTGGGATGTGGAGAAGTGAAATGATGGAAGCCCTGACGACATCGAACCTCGAAGACTCTCTACGTCTGGAAGAAAAGCTGGAGGAGATATCTGAGAAGGATTGGGACAAGATGAATCGGACAACGTGTAGCATCATGTCTTATTTGACACAAGCATCAAGTATCATGTGCTGTATGAGACTTCCGCAAGAAAGATTTGAGAGATCCTCGAAAAGAAGTATCTGACAAAGAGTATCGAGTCTCGATTGCATCTGAAGAGGATGCTTTATCGCTTCCAATTGAAGAGAGAGCTCTCCATTGGTGAACACATAAACAACTACACAAAGCTTCTTGCAGAGCTAGTTAATGTGAATGTTGAGATTGAAGAAGAGGACTAGGCGGTGATTCTTCTGAATTCTCTTCCTGATGAAGAACATGAGACCTTCGTCCTAATTTTAATTAACAGTAAACAAACACTTAACTATAGTAACGTGTTGGCTGCTCATATAAATTACAAATTAAAAAGAAAGAACAAGCAGTCTTTTTCCAATGACAAAACAGCAGAGGCGATGACTGCAAGAGGGATGGGTCCCAATTATAGGAAGGGCAAGGGAGAGTTTGGAAAGTCTAAAATGATTGTCGTGAAGAGTTGAAGAAGAACCAATGTGCTTTTTGCAGAGGACACTATAAGATTAAATGTCCAAAGATCAAGTCGAAGAAGATGAAGTCTAAATCAGAGGCCAACATCGCACAGATGCATGGTAATGATTCTGACTCATCTGGTTATTCACTTTCTATCACCCCTATTGGTTGCTATTCAGAGGAATCTGAATAGATTTTGGATACAGGTGCTACCTATTACATTTATCTCAAACGGAAGTGGTTTGCTAGTTTTGAAAAACTAGATAGAGGCTTGGTGTCGTTTAGCAATGGACACACATGCCAAATTGAAGGGATAGGTACACTTCGCATCAAGTTATTTGATGGGATGATACGAGAGCTGAAAGATGTGAGGTATGTACCTCAGATGCAGAAGAATTTGATTTTGATTGGAACTTTAGAAGCACAGGGCCTAAGAGAGACTCTTGGAGAAGGCGTTTTCAAGATGTTCAGTGACTCATTAGTAGTTCTGAAGTGCATTCGATGTAACAACTTGTACTATTTGAAGGGTAGCACAGTTACAGGAAATTTAACAGCTTCAGAACATTTGAAAGACGACTCTACCAGGTTATGGCATATGAGGCTCAGATATACAGGAGAAAAGTCTTTACAAGTTCTAACAAAGCAAGGATCAGTGAAAGGTGCATTTATATGTAATTTGGAATTGGGTGGACAAGACGTTCTGAACAAGACGAAGGTGAAATTTGACACCACAACTCACCGCTCAGAAGGTCTCTTTCATTGTGCTCACGTTGATATTTGGGTCCTACCAAGACTGCATTGCTTGGAGGCCATTAGTACTATCCTGTTTATTGATGATATATCTAGGAGATGTGGGGTATACCCTATGAGAATAAGATTTAAAAATCTTAGATATGTTGGTAAAGTGAAAGAATATGATGGAGAAATAGACTGGTAGGAAGATTAAGGTACTTCAAATTAATAGTGTTGGGGAGTACAAGGATAAATTTCTACGATTTGACCAGAACACTGGTATTGGTATTCACTTCATAAATGAAATACATGGGGTGGCTAAGGAGATGAATCGTCGTTGCTCGAGAAAGTTTGATATTTATTGTCTAATGCATCATTAAACAAGACATTTTGGGTTGAGACGTTGGTATATGCTAGCCATCTCATGAAGTTCATCTTGTCATCAACTACAATAAGAGGTAAAACTTCATTAGATATTTGGTCGGATGGAGCTGCTCATGAATATGAAGTCCAGCCTACTTTAGTGTCAAAGATGGCAAGATAAATCTACAAGCAAAGAAGTTTGTGTTTTTGGTGTCAAGAGAAATATAAAAAATTACAAGCTATGTGACTTCGAAAATAAGAAGATTATGTTGCTCAAGCATGTCACGTTTGATAAGACTTCATTATTGAAGTCTACCATCTCTCAGCAGGTGGAGAGAAAGAAGACCAAGTATGTATTACAGCAGGTGGAGGTTATTGATACTTCACCACTTCCAGTTGATTCGGTATCAGTTAGAATCTCACCAGATGTGACACCGGGTGGAGATCGTGTAACCACTTTGAATGATGAAAAGGTTGAAGACATTGATGAGGAAGTCGAATTATTTGCAGCTATTGGAACCAAGATGAATCCACGAAAGTAGGTGAAGAGCGTGAATCTCAAATTGGTAAGCTAGACAAGCTAAAATTGAAGGTCGTTCTCCACGATGGTATTAGTAAGGAGCTTCATATGACTCAGCCAGTTGGGTTCATTATTGCAGATTCAGTTCCAGTTGCTTGAGCTCGATGAAACTCATTTGGATGAACTACGGATGGCTTAATCCCCTGGGCAGGGAGTATGTAGGCAACCACACTGGTGCAGCCCGATGGAATCGACATGGTAGTATATTATGTTCAGCTTATATATAAGAAATTTTCACCGAGGTGGAGAATTGTGAGTACAGAGTAAAAAAGTTGAGAATGGAGTTTCTTAAAGTATGGTGAAAAGGAACAGGGTTGTCGACAGTCCTCTTGGATTGTCAACAACACAGACACGAATACGTGTCTGCAGGTGAAACGTGCTGTCGACAGCAGGTAACGTGCGTTGTCGACAACGTTTTATAAAGAGTTGGGATTTGTCAGAGTTTGGGTTTGTTGTCGTTAGGTCGCTTTTGCTGTCGACATCGTGTTGCCTTTGAACGAATTCGAGATGGTTTCTGAGTTTGTTTCTAATCCAAATTCAGAGTTTTTAGTTTTCTTTTCTTTAGGGACTCCATGCCTGTATAAAGAGGGGTATTCCTCCTGTTATTGTATCATGTACTCAATTGATTAAATAAGATCTCTCTCCCCTTCTGCCCCGAGGACTTAGGCAATTGCCGAACCTCGTTAAATTCGTGTTCTCGCTTTTTTCTTTTATTTGCTTGTTTGTGAAATTTGTGATTATTTTCTGGTGTTGCTGTTCTCTGTTACTGAGATTCCAACAAAACCCACCCCCTTGATTTCAGAAGCAGCAACCTCTCCCTGTGGAAAGTAACTTTCTACTCCCGGGGCTATGTTTCTGTTTGTGTGTACGTGTGTGTGTGTGTATACAGAACATGCTAATGATATTAGAGAAAATCTTGAAAAGTCGAGGCAAACTGCGAACAAATTTCATATGTAATACAGTAATAATATGAAAGTAGAAACAATGACATCTTTTAAGATGAAGCCTATCACATCCCGAATCCATTTACATAGAGATGGAAAAGAAACATAGAGCTAGAATGAATAGTTTGGCAGCACATATAAGTGTCTATGGGCTGTTTAGTTAGGGATGGAAGTGAGGAAGTAGTGATAGTTCTTTTTGAAACTTGAGAATTGGTTAGTAATTTTCCTGTGCTTGGATGTTGTTGGAAAGTGTGGTTTGAAAATGCTATGTTTTCTCCGGTGTTTGGATGGCAATGTGGAAGTGAAAATGGAAAAGTTGACCACAAAGGTGACCGCAAAATAATATTAAAATAAAAATTAATTAAGAAAAATAAAAAATGGACTATAATTAGAATGCAAGCGAAATGTACATGATCACAAGTTAACTGTTTTGAGTTATAACTTATTAAAAAAAAGATTTACATGAGCACAAAATTAACTGTAGCACCCTGGAAGTGAGGAAATGGTTGAGTAAAAGGGTAAAGAGAAAAGGAAAAGGGGTTTTCTCATTTTCTTTTTCCGGTGTTTGGATAAATAGGGAAGTGAGAAATTACACTTCCCCATTTCCTTACTTCCGCCCACTTCCTTGAATCCAAACAGCCAGTATGTGATAACAACATGAATATAGCAATAAGCACACATAGGAGAATTGCCAATTTTACAACTCCAAATGGCCATGATAAAATGAATACCAGTAGCCTGAAGCATTAACCATATATCTTCATAAAGTATCCCCCATTTTCTGAATGCATCTTTCATAAGGATTACAAGGTCAATTAGTCTGTGCTAAATCCAACAATGAAATGAGCTAATTTAGAAAATGAAGGATTCCAGTATGAGCACAAGGTATTAAACATCACAAATCAATTTCTGCTCATAACCATAATCATAGACATCAATCCCTTTCATAAAAAGCCTAACAGAACCTGTTAACCAACCAGTCCATGTTTACCTGTTTAAGGCCAAAAATAAAAATCATAGTGAAACCCATGTAAGAGACAACTTCAGACTGTGATTGAAAAATGAAAATGTTGTTCAACAATCATCACATAGTACGGGCATATGCATCCCATTGATTGTGTATTGCTTTCAATCAAATAGAATTTCAATTTGTATATAAATAATCACCTTTCACTAAACTATTACAATTTTTTGGCAATAAAATATTGAAAGATCATGAACCATCAGTTTTCTAGGTTGAAATCTTCAATTTTAAAAAGAGAATATCAGCCTGAGAGAACTGATAACGAAGCGACTAGATGTGGCCATAATGGATTGTATATTAGATTAACCTTTTACACTCACATAGAATGGAAAGTCCAACAGAGAGGTCCTGTAGAGAATGAGAATGTCCATGTCCATGTCCATGATGATGATCGTCTATATCATCAATGTGGTGATGCTCATGTGAATGAGAATTTTCACCTGGAAGAATGAAGAGAATAAATTTCAATACGAAGTCACATTACAAATTATTCAATAGCAACACCACTTCTGCAATGAATCGAAATGGTTGCAACCATCCACCCTCCCTCTAACAATTCTTTTGAAAGTAGAATAGCATTAATGTGTAAATGATTAGATTCCAAAATGGAACTGATATAATGAAAACAGCATCATAATGTGAAAAACTAAAACTTATATTATATAGAGGGGTAAGAATAATATAATCAGATCAATCTAAGAAGTATGGATATGTTTCCCTGTGTCAGTAAGCAGATGGCAATTGCATGCAAAGTCATCAATTTAGCATAAACATCAATGTCTTCATAGATGCATGAAGCATTTAATTTTTCTTATTGGATATTCCTTCATCTATTCCAATTAAATGCTCCACTTATAGCATTGGACAAATAATTTGACAATTAGTTTGATTTCATTTTACCAGTTAGGGTATAGTCATGGTGATCCTCTTGTTCAACTTTGCGAGCACTTCATCTCAATTCCAGGGATGTGAGTTCGATTATCTATGGACGATTCCTCATTCAATACCCCTTACAATATAATGGGTTCCAAATATACTAACTCTTCTTTGTTTTTTTCATTGGTCCATAAATCTACCTAGGTAAATCCCCAAGTTTGATTTGGCTACTCCTGTCCATACTATAATAACTATTTATTATAATAACTATTTATCATGCAGAGTAGAACTATGCAATACAAGACACAAGATAGATCTTCCAAAAGTACAATTTTGAATAAGCCAATTCATTTGGGACCCTACGGATCCATTCTTTGTTTTCAAAGATAAGCCCTTTGTCTTTGTGTTTTCACGTTGAGAATTCTTTGTAGATGAAGAGATGTCAAATGGGCTTATTACTTCCCAGACAAATCCTCCTACATCTATATGACTATATATAAACGCTAGTTCATCAAGTTTAAAATCAGGGGACGATTCAATTGAGGTTTGTTTAAAAGGTAAGAAGAATCACAATACAATTATATACTGAGGTAGAATGTCATGCATGCTTTAAAATCCGGTATTGGTTTTGGTATCGGCCAATGTTTTTTTACTATCAATATCGGCCCCGATATCGACCGATATTATAAGGTCAATCTCATATGGCGCACCTCAAAATCCGATACGTATTACTGATATAGCGGAACGGACAAATATTTGAAAACCACGATGCTATGCATCAAGTGGAAAGGTGGGCGTGGCAGTTTTTTCTTTTTCTTTTTTTTTTAACCCAAGGTGTGCATACGATGGGTGGGGCCCGCCTGGGGTTGGGGTTAAGGATTTTGAATAATCTGAAGTTCCTGGGAAACCTAGTTGGAAATTTTGGACAGGGAAATATGTCAACAAAAGTTAAGAGCTAAAACTTGTTCAGACAAAGGCATCCAAACATTCAGATTCTATGACAAGAGTAGACCCCGCGATGAGGGTTGCAGAATTGGAGATCAAAGAGAGTGTGCATAATCCAGTGACCTGACCTTATGCAGTTCTGTCATCTTTGATCTTCCATGAGGAAGAAACAATAAGATTTCCTGGCAAACATCCAGTAAATCCCCAAATACAGCGACCACATCGCAATAGAAAGGTCATAAGAACTTCCTTAAAGATTATGCAAGAAGGTTTATAACTATCAACTCCAAGAAATGATTGAGGCACAACAAAATAAACACATGCAAGTGAAAGTTCAGGCTTAACAGCTACTTATTCTTCTACTGGATCAAATCAATGGTTACTACAACTCACACAAAGGCTGCTGAACTTTCATGAGGTCTACAATATCATGGATGTTGAAGGTCACGAATTGAGTTATTTTAATACGCTTACATTATTTAATATGAATGCAAATCACAAAGGTGTAGGTTAACAACTTTGTTCAGCTTTTGAATTATATTAATATTCTTGCATGATACAATGAATGATTTCTTGATTTTTGCAAGCGCACTATGCATACCATAAAGAAAAACAATCATGCAATGAATGCAAATCTAAAAGAAGATCAACATATGAGATATTACCTTCCCAGCACTAATGAGAAGCATATCAATAGGCAATACTGCATATGTGCGCGTAACTAGAACGACTAAGACTAATAAATATAAGCAAAACTGCACGCATAATCAGATGTACTCATAAAGAGTTACATAATATGCCAGTGGAAAATATTGAACATATTAACCGCAATGTGAATGCACTGTAATGGGAAAATATCCACTGTCTAGAAATCATTGTCACGGCTTATTGGCAATAACCCCTGACGGCACCATCTCCAAGGGAAGGTATTTTGTCCATCTATTGTGAAACTAAATATGAGAAAAGTATATATCCTCAAATCCTTACTGTTTTAAACATTCTTAATACAGAATGAGTTTGCACTAAAACTGAACCTGGCTAACAATTCAGAGCTAAAAACCTGAACGCTCCATCACTTCAAACTTGAAGCCTTCGAGTCTAATTCCATACTGCTGCTTTAATGATTACATTCTCAGTGGGATTAAAAATTTAAAATATAAAAGAACTTACAAATTACAATAAGGTAGCAACCTTTAAAAAGATGAATTCAAAAAACAAAAAAAATCTGCCAATAAAAAAGAATTATTTCAATAAGATTCAAAAGCAATTAGAGAAAGACCAATTATAGTATTAGTGTATAAAATATGCATATATCATTATACCAAAAGCATGAGGGAGTTGATGAAGAAAAGCATCTCCAAGCATTGCCCCAGCCTGTGCACGGAAAAGTAATCAGAACTGAGGAGGCACTACAAGTTACAGAAATCAAGATTGAAAAATAAGATATCAATTAGCTATCCAACTAATAGCATATTGTACCTGACATTTTGCATAAGATAGTTAGATGACAAATACCATTATCATAAGGAGAAAAAATCACAGTAAATAGACATGCTTAAAGGATCACAATGGAAAAATGGGTTCCCTATAGGAGTATGTAAAAAAGCTTTATAGGAAGGAAGAAACCGAAGTGGATGAAGAGTAGTGACCTTCTTAAGAAACTTCTGTCAGTAAAATGAAGGTATATAATCGATGTTATTGATGACGCAACAAAACCAAGAAACTGAACGGGATGTTCTTTGCAGATATTATTTTTCCCGGAAAAGGGCAAGAGTCTCTGTTGGGAAATCATAATGTTGTCGTTTACAGTAAAGTGGTCATTACCACAAAAGAGAGAAAATATCTAGCATATTAAGAGAAAATTTCGGCAACTCCAGTCTTCTGCAGGACATTTTGAATATGAGAAATAAAATTACTTGCAAACAAAGATTGGAATTCTTCGCTGACTGTGAAGTAAAATCTTAGAGCATATAGGACTTAGCTAATTCCAGCAACTTCTGATATCCTAAATGAATTAATCTTAATGATGGGTTCCACAAGTAGAGCTAAATGAACAGTCATGGGTAGCAACATATTGATCAACATCTTCCAACATCTAAAAGTATTGTTTAGAGTATTTTTACCATTTTACAAAATCCTTAACTATGCATCACGGGCTATTCAGATGTTAACTCGTCATGGATTCTATAACTATATACTGCAGAAAAGAGTTCCTGTATAGCATTCTATCCATCTTTGATTTTAAAATCCAGTTAAAGGTCTTACAGATTGTAGTGGAATTACTTTTGATTGGCACCAAAAAGAAAGGTCTTTCCCGCTATATCCTTGTCCTCTTAGTTCTGTAATCTGTACTGCTCTACTTCTTTTCCTTGCTTATCTCCTATAATCTTTTTAGTTTCTGCTACAATTCCCACCTTTATCACATTTCCTTCATTGAAAAATTTCTGCTTCACACGCGGGGTCAATTTTCATGCCCATGAACTAATTCCGGAATTCCAGTATTAGGAAATGTCCCAGATACACTTTTATCCACTATATAGTAATATAGGATACACCAGTCTATTCTTTATCCATAAGACTACAAGTGAAACACCTCCTTAAACTCTTAAGTTGTGATCCTATAGAGAAGCATACTTTCTGGGTGAAAAGCCTTACAAAACTTAATTGTCAACAAGACTCGCCACCTTTTAAGCTCACTGCCACTTCTATTGACTCCATGTTCAATCAGCAGCTAATCATTGAGTAACTTTTGAAAGTTTTTTACGTTCCATTATAGAGGGGAAGTAGGAAAGTGCTTCAGTTTCCAATGCCTGCCCATCATCATAGTATAGGAATCCAATGAACCAGAGGAACACAAAGAGGACTCATGGCAAGAACAAGACCATATATAATCTTCCAAGCTTTTCACTGACAATTGTTTTGCATTTATAAGTCTTTCTGTCTTAGCATGTCTATGTGTATGACCGTGTGCAAGCCGAACTTGACTTAGGGTGTCTTTGGCATTGCATGTAATAAGTGCTTTCATCACTTCTAAAGCAAAAAAGTTTTTTTTGAACAAGACTTGATGTTGGCAATCAATTCAAAGGACTCTCAGAAAATCACAAGTTGATATGGTGTGGTTAGGAGATGACAAATATCTGCCTCCTCTCAACAACAAAGCAGAAAAATCGCCGATGTGATCTCCCTTCCTACTTTTCCTCTCACATCTCTTATGCAATTAAACCACTAACTCAAATTATCAATTCTTCTCTCGACTTCTTTGACTGTTCTTATGAACGAATCTAAATTTCCCTCTCAAACACCCATTTTCACATCCATTCTTATCAAACTTGTGGGAACAGATCTATTTCACAAAAAAAAAAAAAAAAAAAAAAGAATTGATCTTTTTCACTAAGCACTTAAAATTTAAAATGTAAAGGTACCAAACACCTTAGCAATACAAAAGTTCTTTTCTTACAAAATGCTTTTGGACAACTCCTTTAAATATCTGCTAGCAAAAGCAGCACCAAACACACCCTTAAAGTTGTATTATAACTTGGCCAAATTAACTGAAAAATAGAATAACTCCATTAGAGCATAATCCACTACTTCAGTCATTGGTCAAGACTAGACTTATTAAGTGTACTTTCCCACTCATAAGATGGTTGATCGGCAACGTGGAAAACAAAAAGCTAAGCTAATAAGATGGAATTATGAGCAATTTGTCAACCTAAGGAAGATTTGGAGGAACTGAAGGGAGACACTGAGAAGCTCCCAGGAAAGGAACAATGAAGCCATATCCTTTATAGCACGATCTGCATCAAGATTTAGATTAAGGATCCTCCTTATAGTCAACAACCATGAACCATCAACTGAAGAGCCCTGGATCATTTGAATATCTTTATGGAAAACAGTAGTTCCACAAAACTACTGAAATTTGAGGTTCCTGTTCGTTCAAGCTATGAACTTCGAGTTTACAAGCTGTGATCTATAAACGTAATTATTCATTAAAAAAGTCATATTATCCTTTTTCCTTTCTATTGTATAAATAAAGACATCATATTATGTACATAATAAAAAAAAAAATTAATAAAAGAGATTTATAGAGCAGTTAAGAAACTTACCCCAAACACAGCCAACGAATCCACCACAGCCTTTGAAGGCTTCCCCTTCACTACAACAAATCCAAGACAACTACTTTACTCATTCAGACTCACAAATCACAATTAAAGAATAAATAACTAAAACGAAGCAATCCAAATCAATCTACTCACAGCAGATCAGAGGCAAAATGATAAGGCAAATTAGTGACGCCAAGCTCACAAGAAGCGAACATCCCATCGCCTTAACCCATAGACCTTCCAACAAAATCAAAAATTAAATAAAAACATACAACAAAAGACACAAAATCACTAAATTCTAATCTCGAATAACAGAAATATTCACCTAACGGCGATAATTCAACATCATGCTCATCATGATGATGGTGATGGTGATAACCGAATCCTTTGAGCGCGAGATCCTCCTCCTCCGCCAGCTCTTCTGGAAGCTTCCGCAACCGGATCTCACCCTCGCCATGATCGTGATGGAGATGGTGATGATCGTGGACGTGGCCACCGTCGTGATGGTGGTGACCGGAACAAGACGGCGAGTGAGAGGAACCAAGCGGTGAGAATAGGAGAAGGAAGAAGAAGAGAATGAGCAAAAAGAAATCGGATGATGCCATTAGGGTTTTTTGGGGGTTTAATTTTAGTTGGAAGAGGAGGAGCAGGTGCCTTGGACTGTGATGACCAAGACGAGGACGAAGAAAACGACGATGATGCCGATAATCACACCGAAGGTGACCACATCCATCTCATTTATTCCCTTTCTCGTTCTATTCTATTGTTTCTCCATTTTCGTTTTTTTTTTCAGTTTTTTTTTTGGAATTTGGGGGAGAGAGAGAGAGAGAGAGCTGAGTTTCTCCGACTCTGTGTCAGTTGTTGCCGGCTTCCGTTTCCGCTCGCTGTTTTCTGTCTGTTTTTCAGGTCACCGCTCACCGGTGGTGACGCTAACGGGAACCGACAAGGAAAGGGAATTGGAACTTGCAGAGCGCACTAGACTTCTGGGAACAATAGACGCGAGGTGGTGGCATTATTTCTCTGTTTCATGAAAGAATCTTTTTCCGGTAGATTACCAAAAATCCTCGGACAATTATTTGCAGAAGGTTTTGCAGTATTCGTATTAGATTTGCCGATAATAATCGTGCCCTAGAGGATTCTGCAGGTAACCCTCAGTTTAAAGACGAAAACGGACCGGCCCGGTCCTCAACGTAGAGTGCCGATGCAGGCACTCAGCGAACTAATTGAGACACTCATCAGTATGATTTATATACATATTTTATACGACTTGTATATCTATTAGTTGTAATATTAATATTATAAGAGTGTTTTTACTTATATTTTTGCAGAAATCAAGCCAAGAACATGAATTTAAGAAAAAAGAGAGAAAATAAAAAAAAAAATTGCATAGTGATATAAAGAAATTAGAGAATCCATAGTCAAAACAACACTACTAAAAGAGATCAAAATCTCATACACTTCCACTCCACATTATCAAGGAAGTGAACGGAAGTAAAGAAATGGAGAATTATAATTGCTCACTTCTCTATTTATCCAAACACCAGAAAAGGAAAATAAGAAAACCCCTTTTTCTTTCTCTTTTCTCTTTTACACAATCATTTACCCACTTTCAGAGTGCTACAGTTAATTTTGTTGACATGTAAATCTCATTTGTAATAAGTTGTAGCACAAAACAGTTAATTTTTGATCATGTAAATCTCACTTGTATTCTAATTACAATTCATTTTTTTATTTTTCTTAATTAATTTTTATTTTAATATTATTTTGCAGTCAACTTTGTGGTCAACTTTTCCACTTCCACTCCACATTACCATCCAAACACCGAAAAAGGCATAACATTTTTCAAACCACACTTCCTAACAACATCCAAACACCGGAAAACTTACTAACCAATTCTCAAGTTCCAAAGGGAATTATTACCACTTCCTCACTTCCTCACTTCACCCTTAACCGAACAGGCCCTGAGGAGATGAGCAAAATTTGAAAGTCAAAGTCAACAAGACTTTGGTTGTGCAGCCGAAGATCTCGGCTACATCGTCGTTGACCAGTCAAATTGACGCTAGTGCCGACTTCGAATATGTCTACAACTCAGATTAACTTTGACCGTAGTATTCGGCTCGACTATGCAGCCTATTTCTTTTTGAAACTGAGATTGTAATTTTTGTAGACTTCTTATAGAATTGAGAGACTCCGTTGTGACTTCTATTAGGACTCTAGATGACTCTGCGGTTTATAAAAAGACTTGTAGATTATTGTAAAAACTACCTCTCTTGAATAAGAATTCTCAATAAAAATTAATTTTTTTTAGTTTCTTTGAAGTCTTGAATTTTTCAGAATGTGTGCTTTGAAAAGAAGAACAACAAGGAATCAATTTTAGAGTTTCTCCATATTGGTTCCATCTTCCTTTTCTTTGTTAATTTGTTTTTGATGAAGTTTTTAATTAAGAAAATCATGCTTTGCACTTTTTCAATTATGACCTAATTCACTTAGGCTAGAGCATTGATGTAGGTATAATATGAATAAATAAACTTGTTCCTTGTGTTAGTATTGTGATTTTACTATATGTTAAATCTTTATTTTCTTTTTCATGTTTAATAATTAATGGCCACAATTATAAAAATTACTAGGTTTATAGCATCATAGAACTAAAGACCGCGACCTCAATTGTTGAGACCAAGAGAATATACATATATTGTTGAATCGTGTGAGAAAGACCACAATCTTCATGCATCTCTTAGCTTATAAATCTGTTAGATCGAGAGATTGTACGTTTTTGTAATACCCCGTTCCCGGAATACGTACTTAGTTTCGTATTCTGATTTTTGATCGTTTTTTTTTTCGAATTGTTTCATGTATTTATTCTGTGTCATGAATTCTTTACACGATTAGTTTATATTAGATTTGGATTCGTGGACTCGGAGTCAGCGCTAGTCTGAGCGAGGGCCCGATCATAGTATATTCTTCGATTGGTATTTCTGACGTGTAGAATTGACCGATTTTAGTTTTAAATGTTATTTTCCAATATATTAGACTTTCTGTGATTTTCTGGATTTTTCTCGGATTAATTGAATTTCTTCAAAACCGGTGTCAGCCAGTGCCGCTGACCGATTCCCAGATTTTTATTTCCCAAACTGTTTGGAATTTCATGATAGTCCTTTAGACTTTATTGTTTAGAATCATATTCCTTACTTATATACTTTTTCTAAAGATTTTATGAATTTGTGGATTTTCCGCCGGAGTCGGTAGAAGACTGATTCCAGTATTTTTAATTCTCAAACAGTTTAGAATTTCATGAGGGTTCTTTAGACTTTATTTCTCGGAATCATATTTTCTGTCTATATTCTTTTTCTGAGGATTTTACGATTTTATGGAATTTCTTTCGGAGTCGGTAAATCTTAGATTCCGGGATTTTTAACTTTAAAACTATACAGTATTTCTTCGAACGGATTTCACTATTGATCTTTATATATTATTCTTGATTTTTGGGTAAATTTTCAGATCATTCAGAGATACTTGAATTTCGGGCATTTTTCCAATATTTACATAATCCTTATTTCCACCTAGATTGCCACCTCATTTCCCACTCACCAACTCACCTAACCCCACTCACACTCCCTCTCACCACAGCCGGCCATGTGTCCAGAGAGGGGACACCTCACCCCCACACAATTGCAAGAAAGCCCTCCACTTCCACCAAAATCCCACTCCCTTTATATAAATCCCAAACTATAAATTCATTGCATTTACAAATTTCCCCTTTTCCCCATTTCTTCACCAAAAGAACTCCTCCAAAAATCCCCTCTCATCTCCTCCACCAAACCCTAATCTCTTCACCACCAACCTCTAGGACTTCAAGAACCCATCTAGGGCTTCATCACAAGGACACCACCTTCAACCATCAACCTCCAAGGCAACACCAAGCTCCAACCTCTTCAAATCAAGCTTCTACAACTCATGGATTGAAGCCACCACCTTCTCCTTGGATCAAGCTCCAATTGAACCCCCCTTCTAGTGAGTACCTTACTCACCAAGACCTAGTTAGCTTCCTAATTACTTGTAATAAAAGTCCTTGTAGTCATGTAACCTAAAAATCCCACCTTTAGTTCATCAAGAACTCAAATCAAATCTTTTCATGTGAATTTCTCTAATTACCTAGGCTAACCTATCTTTAGTGTACTTGTGTTGTTAGATCAGGTCCCCTAAAGTGATAAAAATCCTACCTTTGGGACATTAGAACAAATCCCCCAAAAATCCTATTTTTAGGTCATTAACACACAAATCTAACTCTTCCATGTGAACATATTAATCACCAGGGCTATTTTCTGTTTTAGTATACTTGTAGTAGTAGATCAGGTCCTATAATGCCATAAAAACCTCACTTTTAACTGTTAGAATCAATCCATGTAGAATTCTGATTTTTCTGCTCTAATAATACAATCTGTTAATGTCTGTCCAAAACTGAAACCAGAATCTTGGGGTTTCTTTCGTAAGGATATTCAATAAGGAATAGGTCATGTAATATACCGTTAGAAAGCTAATCGAGTCTACTTTCCAACGGTTCATACCATGTCATCATCGGATACCTGTAGCTTAAGCTATGACTGAAACATTGAAGGTTGGTCAAAACTGTCCTGCTGCAGAATTCAGCACAGCTGATAGGTTTTTGAAATTCTGGAGCAGTTTGGTTAATCAAAACCTATCATGTAATAGGTCATTGGAAAGGTAGTGGAGTCTAGTTTCTAATAAATCTTTCCTCGTTCTATCCCTATACGTAGAATGAAAGTTATCGTAAAAACTCCGTTGGTTACACCACTTACACTCCATAAATTGTTATCATGTATCCCCATGTTAGGACTTGTTGATTGATGCATATGTGCTGTTTTAGTCTTGTCTCATGCTTCATACTTGTATTGTATAATATGTTTCACGATGAATCTTATGTTTGGGTCATGTGATTGAACCTTGTACATAATAACCTATTACTTGTAGTACGTTACCCTAGTTACCTCATCTTATCAAGTCATGTATGACCATTGCAATTGCCTATTTCATTTCCATGCTTGTACATTGCCGTGATATTATTGCTTTCCTATTTTATAACATGCGTGGCAGACCCTTCGAGGTCGTTGAACCCTAAGTCGTATCTATGTTTCCACTTGCATTACCTTAACATAACTTCGTCGGTTAACTATCTTCTTTTAACACATGTATATCACACAACACATAATATGTTACTACTTGACCCACTGGCATGCCACCCCCTTGTTAGACCATACTGTTATGCCATGATTGACCCGGCCCTTGATACATTTAGTGTCATGTTTTATTGCTTGCTATACATCACCACCTTGTCATGCTATCACCTAAACCAAGCATGATGTACTTGACTTGTGATTGTCATCTTTACGGGAACCTTGACTTGTTATACGGTATCATGATCAGTGACCTGTATTCCTGCTTTATATGCAGTGACCTGTATTCCTGCTTTATATGCAGTGACCCGTATTCCTGCTTTATATGCAGTGACCTGTATTCCTGCTTATTACGCAGTGACCTGACTATATATACTTATGTACTCCTGATTCCTGATCAAGACCTATTCCTGTCATTCCCGTAAACTGATAATCCGTAATAAACTACAACTTGTATTGGGGTATGGGAGGAAGTGATGAATGCCGGAATGATATCTTGCTTATAGCCTGGGAATATGTTACTTGATTACTTCTACGTACCTCTATAAGTGTAGATGATATCTTGCTTATAGCCTGGGAATATGTTACATGATTACTGCTACGTACCTCTATAAGAAGAGATATCAGTTCTCCATCCACTTCCGATAACAAACCTCGAATGGCTTATATATGGATGTATGTGAGTTGGGATCGATACCGAGACACATACCTAGATATATGGGTTAGACGAGTAATAATAATAAGTGTTCATTATATGCACGAGGATTACGATGATATGAGATAAAGGTATATATATGAGGGTTTCCTTGTTTGGATTATTCCTTCGACGTACTAGTCTCATAGAGTCGTAATCTGAAACCATATATTCAGATTGTTCACCATGATTATTGTTATGATCACTGTTAGAGATATTGTCATGATTCTTGATATACCATGCATGTTCCAGTTATGTTCCCGGCTTGTGACATTTATTGCTATTTCCATGATTCCAGTGATGATTCCGGTTTTAACTATTGCTTATTCCTGTTTTGGGTTTATGCTTGTGCCTATCATGTATTCCCGTTAGGATTATCATATGGTTTGCAACTCTGATTCTATATGCTTGGGATTGCGGTGGTATGAGACAAGGGTATATATATGAGGGTTTCCTTGTTAGGATTATTCCTTCGACGTACTAGTCTCATAGGACCGTAACTTAAGCATATACAATCACTTTTGCTCGTAGTTAGCATTACATTGGATTTCCCGTTTCATGATTATTATATTATACTGTACTTATATTCTATACTGTGTTCTGACCCCTTCTCATGTCTCTTAGCCACTTGGCTTGCATTTCATTTACTATTATATGTCTTGACCCTTTGGATTTGCACATTCAGGTTCGGTAGCTAGATCGGAGTGGAGTTGTCCACCGTAGATCGAGCCACCCTTAGCGAGCAGGCATCCTAGCTCCAGCTCCTTGTGCCTGACTTCTTTTGACTCACGGGATCCCCATCCTACTCGTGAGCTCTTTTGTACTTTTGATGTACCTTTTACTTTTGGACTGAGTTGTGATAAAAGACATATGTGTTATGTAATGTTTATCATATACTGTGATGACTTTGTACTGTATCTTTCGTGTTGGCATATGTATGTTTACCACGTTTCGTGTGTACTCTGATTTCTTGTTGTACTTTTACGCTTAGCGTATATACGTGGGGGCTTTCCTGACCTACGTATGTACGTTGCAGTGACGTCCCCGTATCTGCAGAATCGGGGCGTTACAGGTTGGTATCAGAGCCTAGGTTCAGCTTAGGCTCTTACCTCCATAGTACAAATAAGTAGCAAATTCTAGTAATTTGCGGATGCCAACATCAATGTACAAAGTCATCTAGTCCTTCTTGATTTATCTAGTTCTCCTTGATTCCATCCTTCATTATCCTGAAATCCTTTCATTGTCTCAATTTCCAGTTATCCTTTATCGTCTCGGTATGGATAAGCGGTCGGGTCGTCGTGACTCTGGGCAAGTATCAGATGTTGCCCGTGAGGTAGAACGGCTGTTGGTGCAGAACGAGTCGATTAATAAGGCTTTGAAGTCGATGAAGAGGACGGTGCAGTTGATGAATGAAGTGAATGAAGGAAGTACGACCAGGACAACCATTGGCCCAAAGATCAAGCGACCGTTCCAACGTCCTCGTCCTGGGAACACATGCAATTTCTGCCATAAACCAGGACATTTTAAGAGGGATTGCTGGAAGGCCAAGAGATTGTGTTTAAGGTGTGGGTCAGGGAGACATATGATAAGGGATTGCCCGCACCGAAAGGTTGGATATGTGGGACCAGCTAGACCGGTTCGTCCAACCCCAGCTTTTCCAGCCCCGCCACCAAGGAGGAATCCAGAACCTGTTCCACCCCAACCGAGTGACCAACAGCAGAGGGGAGTGGAAACTGGAGCAGATCAGAGTAGAGCTGAGGCATCAGGCAGTGCAGCAAAGCGTGTAGACCAGTGTCCGGATCCAGAACCTTAGGGATGGCATGGTAACCACTACCCCCATCCCTTGTATTTGAGTTGGTTATCATTCTGCATACATTCCCTTGTCATTCTATCATTGTTAATTCTGGTCCTTCTCGTATTTATCTTCTTCCCTGTTTTGATTTTATGATGCCTTCATTCGTGCCTTCGTCCCCTTTTGTGTTCAATCTACCCCTTACGAAATTGCGAGGACGCAATTTTTTGTAAGGTGGGTAGATTGTAATACCCCGTTCCCGGAATACGTACTTAGTTTCGTATTCTGATTTTTGATCGTTTTTTTTTTCGAATTGTTTCATGTATTTATTCTGTGTCATGAATTCTTTACACGATTAGTTTATATTAGATTTGGATTCGTGGACTCGGAGTCAGCGCTAGTCTGAGCCGAGGGCCCGATCATAGTATATTCTTCGATTTGGTATTTCTGACGTGTAGAATTGACCGATTTTAGTTTTAAATGTTATTTTCCAATATATTAGACTTTCTGTGATTTTCTGGATTTTCCTCGGATTAAATTGAATTTCTTCAAAACCGGTGTCAGCCAGTGCCGCTGACCGATTCCCAGATTTTTATTTCCCAAACTGTTTGGAATTTCATGATAGTCCTTTAGACTTTATTGTTTAGAATCATATTCCTTACTTATATACTTTTTCTAAAGATTTTATGAATTTGTGGATTTTCCGCCGGAGTCGGTAGAAGACTGATTCCAGTATTTTTAATTCTCAAACAGTTTAGAATTTCATGAGGGTTCTTTAGACTTTATTTCTCGGAATCATATTTTCTGTCTATATTCTTTTTCTGAGGATTTTACGATTTTATGGAATTTCTTTCGGAGTCGGTAAATCTTAGATTCCGGGATTTTTAACTTTAAAACTATACAGTATTTCTTCGAACGGATTTCACTATTGATCTTTATATATTATTCTTGATTTTTGGGTAAATTTTCAGATCATTCAGAGATACTTGAATTTCGGGCATTTTTCCAATATTTACATAATCCTTATTTCCACCTAGATTGCCACCTCATTTCCCACTCACCAACTCACCTAACCCCACTCACACTCCCTCTCACCACAGCCGGCCATGTGTCCAGAGAGGGGACACCTCACCCCCACACAATTGCAAGAAAGCCCTCCACTTCCACCAAAACCCCACTCCCTTTATATAAATCCCAAACTATAAATTCATTGCATTTACAAATTTCCCCTTTTTCCCATTTCTTCACCAAAAGAACTCCTCCAAAAATCCCCTCTCATCTCCTCCACCAAACCCTAATCTCTTCACCACCAACCTCTAGGACTTCAAGAACCCATCTAGGGCTTCATCACAAGGACACCACCTTCAACCATCAACCTCCAAGGCAACACCAAGCTCCAACCTCTTCAAATCAAGCTTCTACAACTCATGGATTGAAGCCACCACCTTCTCCTTGGATCAAGCTCCAATTGAACCCCCCTTCTAGTGAGTACCTTACTCACCAAGACCTAGTTAGCTTCCTAATTACTTGTAATAAAAGTCCTTGTAGTCATGTAACCTAAAAATCCCACCTTTAGTTCATCAAGAACTCAAATCAAATCTTTTCATGTGAATTTCTCTAATTACCTAGGCTAACCTATCTTTAGTGTACTTGTGTTGTTAGATCAGGTCCCCTAAAGTGATAAAAATCCTACCTTTGGGACATTAGAACAAATCCCCCAAAAATCCTATTTTTAGGTCATTAACACACAAATCTAACTCTTCCATGTGAACATATTAATCACCAGGGCTATTTTCTGTTTTAGTATACTTGTAGTAGTAGATCAGGTCCTATAATGCCATAAAAACCTCACTTTTAACTGTTAGAATCAATCCATGTAGAATTCTGATTTTCTGCTCTAATAATACAATCTGTTAATGTCTGTCCAAAAACTGAAACCAGAATCTTGGGGTTTCTTTCGTAAGGATATTCAATAAGGAATAGGTCATGTAATATACCGTTAGAAAGCTAATCGAGTCTACTTTCCAACGGTTCATACCATGTCATCATCGGATACCTGTAGCTTAAGCTATGACTGAAACATTGAAGGTTGGTCAAAACTGTCCTGCTGCAGAATTCAGCACAGCTGATAGGTTTTTGAAATTCTGGAGCAGTTTGGTTAATCAAAACCTATCATGTAATAGGTCATTGGAAAGGTAGTGGAGTCTAGTTTCTAATAAATCTTTCCTCGTTCTATCCCTATACGTAGAATGAAAGTTATCGTAAAAACTCCGTTGGTTACACCACTTACACTCCATAAATTGTTATCATGTATCCCCATGTTAGGACTTGTTGATTGATGCATATGTGCTGTTTTAGTCTTGTCTCATGCTTCATACTTGTATTGTATAATATGTTTCACGATGAATCTTATGTTTGGGTCATGTGATTGAACCTTGTACATAATAACCTATTACTTGTAGTACGTTACCCTAGTTACCTCATCTTATCAAGTCATGTATGACCATTGCAATTGCCTATTTCATTTCCATGCTTGTACATTGCCGTGATATTATTGCTTTCCTATTTTATAACATGCGTGGCAGACCCTTCGAGGTCGTTGAACCCTAAGTCGTATCTATGTTTCCACTTGCATTACCTTAACATAACTTCGTCGGTTAACTATCTTCTTTTAACACATGTATATCACACAACACATAATATGTTACTACTTGACCCACTGGCATGCCACCCCCTTGTTAGACCATACTGTTATGCCATGATTGACCCGGCCCTTGATACATTTAGTGTCATGTTTTATTGCTTGCTATACATCACCACCTTGTCATGCTATCACCTAAACCAAGCATGATGTACTTGACTTGTGATTGTCATCTTTACGGGAACCTTGACTTGTTATACGGTATCATGATCAGTGACCTGTATTCCTGCTTTATATGCAGTGACCTGTATTCCTGCTTTATATGCAGTGACCCGTATTCCTGCTTTATATGCAGTGACCTGTATTCCTGCTTATTACGCAGTGACCTGACTATATATACTTATGTACTCCTGATTCCTGATCAAGACCTATTCCTGTCATTCCCGTAAACTGATAATCCGTAATAAACTACAACTTGTATTGGGGTATGGGAGGAAGTGATGAATGCCGGAATGATATCTTGCTTATAGCCTGGGAATATGTTACTTGATTACTTCTACGTACCTCTATAAGTGTAGATGATATCTTGCTTATAGCCTGGGAATATGTTACATGATTACTGCTACGTACCTCTATAAGAAGAGATATCAGTTCTCCATCCACTTCCGATAACAAACCTCGAATGGCTTATATATGGATGTATGTGAGTTGGGATCGATACCGAGACACATACCTAGATATATGGGTTAGACGAGTAATAATAATAAGTGTTCATTATATGCACGAGGATTACGATGATATGAGATAAAGGTATATATATGAGGGTTTCCTTGTTTGGATTATTCCTTCGACGTACTAGTCTCATAGAGTCGTAATCTGAAACCATATATTCAGATTGTTCACCATGATTATTGTTATGATCACTGTTAGAGATATTGTCATGATTCTTGATATACCATGCATGTTCCAGTTATGTTCCCGGCTTGTGACATTTATTGCTATTTCCATGATTCCAGTGATGATTCCGGTTTTAACTATTGCTTATTCCTGTTTTGGGTTTATGCTTGTGCCTATCATGTATTCCCGTTAGGATTATCATATGGTTTGCAACTCTGATTCTATATGCTTGGGATTGCGGTGGTATGAGACAAGGGTATATATATGAGGGTTTCCTTGTTAGGATTATTCCTTCGACGTACTAGTCTCATAGGACCGTAACTTAAGCATATACAATCACTTTTGCTCGTAGTTAGCATTACATTGGATTTCCCGTTTCATGATTATTATATTATACTGTACTTATATTCTATACTGTGTTCTGACCCCTTCTCATGTCTCTTAGCCACTTGGCTTGCATTTCATTTACTATTATATGTCTTGACCCTTTGGATTTGCACATTCAGGTTCGGTAGCTAGATCGGAGTGGAGTTGTCCACCGTAGATCGAGCCACCCTTAGCGAGCAGGCATCCTAGCTCCAGCTCCTTGTGCCTGACTTCTTTTGACTCACGGGATCCCCATCCTACTCGTGAGCTCTTTTGTACTTTTGATGTACCTTTTACTTTTGGACTGAGTTGTGATAAAAGACATATGTGTTATGTAATGTTTATCATATACTGTGATGACTTTGTACTGTATCTTTCGTGTTGGCATATGTATGTTTACCACGTTTCGTGTGTACTCTGATTTCTTGTTGTACTTTTACGCTTAGCGTATATACGTGGGGGCACTTTCCTGACCTACGTATGTACGTTGCAGTGACGTCCCCGTATCTGCAGAATCGGGGCGTTACAGTTTTCATCGAAGGGATAAAATTAATGTTTCTTGAGAGAAAATACGAGTTGACATATAGACTTTCAATTGTTAACATGAGTAGATGAATTTACTAGCACGAGCACTTGTTTTATATATGATTATATTACCGAGTTCAATTGCCTTAGCTACTTTCTCTTATAATGTCAATCTTTTTAGAATAGTTTATCTAGTTTATTTTTGTAACACTCTTAAATCATTGCTTCAAATAAAACTAGTTTAAATTAGTTTGGTACTTAGTAGGATTACCATCCCTGTAAGTTCGACACTCTACTCTTTCGTTATATTGCTTGTTAACAATTGGTGCACTTGTCATTATTAAACACCAAGTTTTTGGCGTCATTGTCGGGGATTGCTTTAAATCTTACCAATATCAACCATATTTAATACTGATTTTACTTTGAATTCAAATAACAAATTTAATCTCAGGATTTTTTTTTTGCAAG
This sequence comes from Agave tequilana, assembly GCA_038442645.1. NCBI lineage: Eukaryota > Viridiplantae > Streptophyta > Magnoliopsida > Asparagales > Asparagaceae > Agave > Agave tequilana. Next base: position 57,163 of record JAVJIF010023663.1, read on the forward strand.
TTGCAGCAACTTGAACTTTAGCAGAGACAAAAACCTCGGCTACCCAGCCAGCCTACAGTTGAAGCAGAGAGTGAACCTTCAGGAACTGCTTCTTGACTGGTTTATGAAAAATCTAAGAGTACTGATCTGGAAGAACCTGATCTAAAGATCAACAGAACTTACCTCCGCCTCTTGAAAGAAAAGAAAGAACGTGAAGCAACGATGGTGGTCAGCAACAAAGAAAAGAAGGTGCTGAGGGACTATGCAGTCTCACACATGTTTGGAGGAACGTTTTGCATAAAGAGGCCAACTATCAATGCAAACAACTTTGAGTTAAAGACGGGTGTAATTCATTTAATGCAAAATCAATGCTAGTTTGGAGGTCTTCCCAACAACGATCCAAACGAACACATAACAAGCTTCTTCGAGATATGCAATACCGAAAAGCACAATGGTGTGTCAGCTGATGCAGTGTGTTTGCTTCTTTTTCCCTTCTAACTTAGGGACAAGGTTAATTGTGGTTCAATTCTTTACCAACGGAATTCATTGAGATATGAGAGGAGATGATTGCCAAGTTTCTTTTGAAGTACTTTCTACCATCAAAAGCGGCAAAATTACAAAGTGATATCACTACCTTTGTCCAATTTGAAAAGAAAAAAAAAAGTAGTTACGAGGCTTGAGAAAGATACAAGGGATTGTTAAGGAAGATCCTACATTATGGATTTCTTGCGTGATTGGAGATCCAATTCTTCTACAACAGATTGGTTCCAAACATCAAGATGATGATTGATGCGGCCGCCGGTGGTGCGTTGATGAGAAATGATCGAGACGAGTCTTATGAACTACTTGAAGAGATGGCATCCAATAGTTATCAATGGCAATCAAAAAGGGCAACACAAAAGAAGGTTGTAGCCGTGCACGACTAGATACTTTCACATGTCGGCAATCCATGCACAACTTGCTCTGGTGATAAAGGCACATGGAGCATCCATGGAAGTGCAATTCACACTCCTAATGCAGTTTATGAATCAGATGAAGGAAGACAAACAAGTGGTGATTGTCAAATGAGTAACTAATTTGCTTTTGGGCAAACGAACAAGCCAATTACGTAAATAACTTTAAAAAATACAACAACAAATCTTGCTCCAACACTTATACCCCGGCATAGAAGAACTACCAAAATCTAGCTTGGAACAACAATAACAATGCATCAAGGCCAAACAACTACCAGCAGCAACAACAACGCCCATCACAACAATAGAAGAAGTCGGGCCTTGAAGAGACAACGCAACAACTTGTTGTAAGTATCTAATCATTCATGATATCAACGGAGACAAACTTCAAGAATCAAATTGCCTTCATCTATTACCTTGAAGTATAGGTTGGCCAAATAGCTAATTTACTTACGAGCAGACCCCAGGGATCATTACTAAGCAACGCAGAGACAAATCTCAAACAACACGTGAAGGCGATCACATTGAGAAGCGACAGAACACTTGAGCAGAATCAGGAATCCAATACATAAATAGTACATCAGAAGGATACTGGTGAAGAAGATGCAGAAAATCAGAGAAAGATTAGCCAGAGCAGAGATGAAATCTCAGCTGAGCAGCCGACAGTTCAACTGGCCAACCTAAATTCTAATGATTCAGGGGAGCCATCAAAGTTTGTAAAGCCAACTGTAAAAGCATATGTTTCCCCATTACCATTTTCTCAGAGACAGAGAAAAAACAACACAGATAAGTAATTTGTTCATTTTTTAAATATGTTTAAAAATTTGTATATCAACATCCTTTTTGCTGATGCATTAGCACTGATGCCCAAATATGCCAAGTTCATGAAGAAATTCTCCAATACAAGAGGATGCTAGAGGAGCACAAGACGGTTATGCTCAATGAGGGGTGTCGTACTATTCTACTGAATAAGATGCCTCCTAAGCTAAAAGATCTAGGGAGTTTTACCATACTTTTCAGTATAGGAAACTCTTTCTTTGAAAAAGCTTTATGTGATCTCGGTGTTAGAATAACTTGATGCCCCTTGCTGTTTTTAGAACTTTTGATTGGGAGAGGCAAAATTAACAATGTAATCACTCCAATTGGCGGACATATCAATCAATTATCACAAGGAGTAATCAAGGGCATGCTCGTGAAAAAGGACAAACTCTACTTTCCCGTCGACTTCCATGTGTTATGTTGGCCCAAAGGCCTAGCGCTCTAGTTTTGATGATGACTAACTACATTGTTATAGTTCTAATGGTCTTGCGTTTATCAAGTTTCAGATATTGATTAAGATCATAGTTGATGTTTAGTTTTAACAAAAAAATTCGAAGTCAAGTTTTAAAGCTATCACTTGATGATTTAAAAGCTCAAGCTTCAAGATCGCATCAAATACTCGAGATAGAGTCTAGCTCATGGATTATATTTTAGATCAAGACTATTTGGAGAAGAAGATCTATAAGAAGACATGCGCCTAGCGTTTGTTAGTTTAGATCTTATGTAAGGTATAGATTAGTCTTGGATTGCTCAAGATTACACACACACAAAGTTTAAATATTGTCATTCAATATCAATGGTTTTGATTTTCGGTTTACCGTTTTGGTTTCACAAGTTTATGTTTATACGATTTTTATCTTTTTCTAAGTTTTGTAGTTTGGAATATGTGTTGGGTCCTATTCACACATATTAAAACTTCAATTGTTTATGGAAACTTATTTCTATATATTTTAAGTTTCGATTCATCAAGTATACGTTTTTCGATTTCATGAATAGAGTTTATCAAAACAAGTTTACATTGCTTTATACATGTATTGAATTTCATTCATATACATTGTTGCTTCATAAATGTTTAAGTAACTTATTTTAGTGAATTTAATTCATGTGCTTAAGTTTTGTATTTATCAAAACTTATTTTGATGATTGTCAAAAATAAGTTTATATCATTTATTATGTGTATTGGATTCTATTCATACGCATTGTGCTAAAAATGTGGTTCAATAACTTGGTTTTGTATTTATACAAGTTTTGAAAACTCAGATTTTCATTTAGAAGTTTGATTTTTGGAAAAATTCAGTTTTTATTCTAAGCCTAAATTTTCATGTCTCAAAAATAGTTCACATTTTGTAATATGTGTTGATTTTTGATCACGCATATTTGTGCTATATTATATTTACATGAACTTATTTTTATGAAATTTATTGGGATTTTATTGGAATTGAAATGGGTTTCAAAATGTCATTTAAAAATTCCTTCAATATTGATTTTGGGCTATTGCCGGTTAACCGCATGGTCGACCGATGGCTGGAGCCAGTCGATCGAGCGATATGCACCAACACGAACAAACCATGAGAGTTAGGAGATCGGTCGACCGACCATCCCTATAGATCTCTCGAGTTTCATCAGTCAACCAGAAGTTTTTAGCTAGATTTTCTATAAGTTTTTTGAAGAGCAATATCTCCTACATTCTACGTAATTTTTAAGCAAAGTTTTTAAAGAGTTTTTAAATCCTAATCCTATATCTCTATTGGGTTTCAAAGTTTTGAAAAATCAAAGAAAATAAGTTTTGAGAAATTCTAGTTTCAAGTTTTCAATTTCTATATCATTTAAGAAGTTTTTTTCAAGTATTTTTTTTTTGTGCTTCACTTTCAAAATCTTTGTTTTCTCACAAATTTGAACTATTCATTGCAAAATCTACCCTCTAGGATCTTGTATCGTGAGAGGTGTTGTTTGTAATCTTTGTCATCACTAAGTGTTGTAACCACTCTTTTGCTTTGTACTTTGGCTTTGTGCCTTCCCTCTTGTGTAGAGGTGATTGCTTTGTGTATCAGCTTTGTGCCTCCTCTTGTGTAGAGGATTGGTTTGTATCCTTTGTGGAGTCTTTAATGGAGAGAGTTGAAATACTTCTAGGTGAAGTCGGGGACGTGAGCTTGATGCTCGAGCCTTGAAATATATTCTTGTATTTGCGTTTGACTATCTCTCTAAACTCTACTCTATATATATCTCACATTGCTATTATTGTTTATCGATACATGCTTGATATTGTATTTACACTTGTATCATTCCAAGAGAGCTATTAAAGCATCTCAACTCTTAATTTAGATGAATCTTGAGGAGAAGTTCTAGAGCCCTTCACCGAAAATTCGGCTTCACTCTTTAGATATATATTGTGTTAGTGCAAAAATTCTAATTCCACATTATTGACTATTAGGTTAGCTCTACAGCTATTCACCCCTCTCTAGGTGTACTTTCACATTGGACATAAACAAAGATAGGGAAGTACATCTTATTTTAGGACGATCTTTTCTTGCAACTGGTAAAACCTTGATTGGTGTACAACATGAAAAATTGACTCTTCATGTGCAGGACGATAAGGTGAGAATCAAAGTCTTCGAAGTAATGAAATATTCTACCAAACAATGATGAGTGTTTTCAAGTTGATATCATTGACAAGCTAACGACCGAGAAGTTAAAAGAAAAGCACCCAAAGTTACCACTAGAAGCTTGCATGAACTACTTGGATTCCACCATCGAGGTAAACAATGAAAGAAGGGAATGTGTGCACTACCTCGAGGCTATGACACCGATATCAAATGCAAGGAGAACAAAGTTTGAAGAGCTTGGGAAGGGTTCACCTTCATCGATTCTATCCATCCAAGGAGCTTCAAATCTTGAGCTCAAAGAATTGCCTTCATATTTAAGGTATGCATATTTAGGAGAAAATTCAACATTGCCAATAATTATTTCTTAGTTTTTAACAGATGGCGAAGAAGAGAAGCTCTTAAGAGTAGTGCGTTTACATAAAACAGCTTTGGATGGACAATCGCGGATATCAAAGGAATAAACCTCTCATTTTGCATGCACAAAATCTTGATGGAGGAGAACTACAAGCTTATCGTGCAACCACAACGTCATCTAAATCTGGTAATGCAAGATGTAGTAAGAAAAAAGTTTTAAAACTTCTAGATGCAGGTATTATCTACCTTATTTCTAATAGTTCTTGGGTCAGCTGGTTCAAGTGGTACCCAAGAAGGGAGTCACCATGATAGTTAAAAAATGATAATAATGAATTGATTCCAACTAGGATAACCACGGGATGGAGAGTTCGCAGGAATTGTAAAAAACTTAATAAAGCAGCATGTAAAGATCGTTTTCTTATCATTCATTGATCAAATTCTAGAGAGATTTGCAGCATGTTTATTATTGTTCTCTAGATGTGTATTCGGGGTATAATCAAATTGCCATAGCTCCAGAAGATAAAGAAAAAGCCACTTTTACTTGTCTATAAAATATGTTTGCATATAAAAGGATGCCTTTTGATCTTTGTAATGCATCAATCACTTTTCAAAAATATATGATGGCTACATTTGATGATATGGTAGAGAAATTTATTGAAGTCTTTGTGAATGATTTTTCTATTTTCAGTTCTTCTTTTGATGCATACTTGTTTAATTTGAATCTATTTTTGCAGCGATGTGAGGAAATCAACCTGGTACTTAATTGGGAAAAGTGTCGCTTCATGGTGCTTTGGCCAAAGAATAAAATCACTCTTTATTTTGAGAATTCTAAAATTCATGTAGTTTAGTGGTACTAATCAAATTCAAGTATTTTAAGTATAGAGGTCTTCTAGAGTGAGATGTTTAGCTTCAAAAGAAGACATTGAAGCATTCAAGATCAATTCAAGTATTGAACTTAAGCTCAAAAAAACAAATTGGAGAAGTCCACTTGAAAATTTTGAAGAATGAGTCTACTCTTGTAAGATATTTAGTTTTGTTAAAGTTTAATATAGACAATTGAAAGCTCATATGGTAATCGCCTAGAGGGAGGTGAATAGGTGATATGCTAATCAAATGCGAAAATTAAAACTTAATTAACAATTTTATACAAATAAAAGTAATTAAACAACCCAAGTATGTATATCAATTGAGCATAAGAAATATCCCACACGTAATGATATAACCAATATAAGCATGCAAAATATTAAATAAGAGTGAGTAAGAGAGAGAAGAGCAATCGCAAACACGAGAGATTTGTTTCGAGGTTTGAGCAACTTGCTCAATGTTTGGACACATATATTGCATAAATATTATTACATTCCTACATATATTCTATAATAAATCATTACAAACTCACTTATCTTAATGTCTTAATCCTTGCAGGATGATAAAGAGAAGATAAACATGGATCCTATCCAAACAAACTCAAAAGTTCAAATCAAATAGTGATCGACTCAAATTCAGAGAATCTTTAGTCTACCTTATCTGAGGATTGGATTTGCCAGATAAGATAATACTATAAAAATTCAAAAGAAAAATGAATTTTTTGAAGACCCTATTAGGTTTGCTGAGGATAAATGGATAGAGAGATGATCAACGGATGAAATGAAGCAATTTAGATTCGGATTCAGACTGAATATAGTTTAGAATTTTAATCATAACTTTCGTTACCGAATCTCAAATCTGATGATTCAAGATGATCCAGAAAGAAGATTTAAAGAGCTACAACTCTTATGTTGATCATTGTTTTGAATTCTATCATCTGTTAAGTAATATTCAGCAAACAACACGCCATCAAGCTGCAGATCAGAATTCTAGATAAATCAAGTTTGGAGATAAGGGGAAGATTAAAATTCAAAAATAGCCAACTCTTCCTACCTCCCTACACTCTCCCTTATCATTATTTTTCTATAAATACCTGTATTCATTGAGAGAGAGGGGGGACACCATAGGGCTGAAAAGCCAGAAAAAGAGAGTTTTGAGCGTTGTAATGCGAGATTGGAGAGGTCAAGGGCTTTGTATTTGATGCTTATTGAATAAAATTCAGAATTCCTCTTCACGATCTTGCAGCGTTCAGTCTAAGTTTTTCTTTAATTTTTTCTTTATTTTTTATGCTATTCTTTTCTTTCATATTTGATTCCATGAAGTCATCTCTTTTCTTTTATTAGCTTCTTTTGTTTTCAGCATCGCTTGGAGGAGGGAGACAACAAGGCGACGACAAAAAACAAATTTACTGCTTCATCTCCTCTTCCACTCTTACCAATCTCTTAATTTCTTTTTTTATTTTGGTTATTCAAATCTTCGCAAAAAGGTTAGTATTTCTTTCTTCTTTTGCTTTCTTCATATTTTTATTTTTCTTTTACTTTATTCGTATTTTTGCTTTCTTCTACAAGATCTTTATTTATTTATTTATTTTTAAAATAAAAATTCCAACCTTCATCCAAGGGATTTCTCAACTAGAATAAGATAAAAGTGAGATTTTTAATAACTAAAGTTTCAAGAACAAGTCTCTATGGATTCGATCTTATACTTACCACTACACACTTTGTTAAAAAGATTCTAACAAGTTTAGGTTTTATAACTTGTACGTGATTCAACAACGATGGAGTTTTTCATGAACTTCGAAACGTGAACAGTTTTTGGCACCGTTGCCGGGGACTTGTGAAAATTTTTGGTTTTAAAAATCAACATCTAATCTTTTTCTAGTTTAATATTAAAAAAATTAAAAAAAATTCAAAAATAAAAAAAATTCAAAAAGTTAAATCTTAAAAAAATCAAAATTTTTTTTATTTTTCTTTCCATCCCTAAGATTTAATTTCAAAATTTCTTTTGCAGGGATATTGCATGAACAAAGGAAGACTTGCACAACAAGAAGCTTGCTTGCTTATGACATATTGTTTTGCTAAAATAAAAATAAACAAAAACTTGCTTGCTTCAGAGTCGCCGGAAAGGTTAGTATTTTCTAACTCTACCCACGAATCTCTTGTCAGTGAGGTTTTGGAGGTGCTTATTGATTGAATTTTGTACTGCATTAGTGCATACTTACATAAAAAGATCTTAAGAGCTGTCCCCCCTCACATAAGGTCGAGATTTCATCACCCGTTTCTTGGCTCAAAAATCACAACCGCATATAAGTTTTTTTTTCCCAAGCTTGAACTAATTTAAAATCAATTAGAACTCAGCCACTAAGATTTCGAGCTCATTTAAGTGGAACTATTTTGGGAAGACTCCGGTGAACACTTTCAAGCTCGCGAAAGAGGGCTTTCTTATCTAGAAAGGGTGACTTTGCCATAGCGGCGGTGCCTGGCCTGGAAGAAGGACCGAGGAACTTCCCTGTCTAAGAAAGGGTGGCTGAATTTAGTAAGTGCCCAGCCTGGGGGATAGCCGAATCGCTTGTTTGATGGGTTTAACCGGTAAACCCACTATCCTTCCAACCCAATTAGGAGCTGTCTAATTAGGGAGAATTCTATTCTCTTAAGATTAGTGGTTGAAAAAAACTGATTACCTTTAATTAAATTAAAGATAAAAAAACACTTGATTGCAATTGATTGGTTGAGTCATCTTGTGTGTAATCTTATCTAGGATTTAGAAAATCCTTCATCAGGGCAGTGCCCTGTTTCATGTGAAAGTGGGTTCGTATTAAGGGTCGATTAGAATTCATTATTGTTTCTGACCCTACTGCAACAATGGGTGACGCTAATGAAACCAAACAAATGACCTTAAAGGATTACATGTATCCTACAAAGTCCACCCAACCTTCCTGTATCACCTTCCCAGCTCTTACGGAAAATTTTGAGATTAAATCTGGGATGATACAGATGCTTCCAGTCTTTCGGGGATTGGCAAATGAGAACCCATATCAACACGTTAGGGAATTTGAGGATATTTGTGGGACCATGAAGTATCATCAAATGACAGAAGAATCCCTAAAACTTAGGTTATTCCCATTTTCTCTAAAAGAAAGAGCCAAATCTTGGCTTCTTTCTCTCCAACCGGGTCCAATTTCTACTTAGGTAGGATTAGCCAAAACCTTCTATAGGAAGTTCTATTCTAAGCAGAAAACTGCTACCATACGTCAAGCCCTCAACACCTTTCATCAACTACAAGGGAAGACGTTCTTCATATATTTTGAAAGATTCAAGGATCTTTTACTTGAGTGTCCCCATCACGGATTCGAAAAGATCTGTTTGATTCAAGTTCTTTACGAAGGGTTAGACTACTCGAATAAGACCATGATTGAATTCCTTTGCAATGGAACATTCATGAGCAAAACGGCTGATGATGCATGGCAATTCTTTGAAGAGGTAGCAGAAAATACTCTAAAATGAGAGCCTGTTAGTGTTGATAATAAGCAACTTACCACTTCAACTGCCACTAACAAGGGTGGTATACATAAAGTCAACCCTAATTTTGAGAGTAATCCCAAATTGCCATCAGTAGTACGAAGATTTGAAGCATTAGAATTGAGAAAGAGAGCACAATCTTCAGCTCCTGAACCATCCAAGCCAGTGGTGTCTCCCATTTGTGTCCTTTATGACAGCCAAGACCACTTGGTTGAACAATGCCCCGGGTTGCCAATTATCAAAGCGGAGCAAGCAAATGTACTTGATTGGACGGGAAAGGTGTCGTATTGTGGAGTATAATTTGCACACAAAATATATTCAATAAAAAGAGATAAGGTTTAGAGTCAACCTCAAGTGCTTTGATCACTCCACAAATGTATGAAAGATGATTAATATACCCTTTCCTATCTCCGTTATAGCATAGGGCTATACCGAGTCGATTCTCAGGGAGAGCTCGCGATGGAAGCTTTACGATAGGTAGTGAAGATGTAAAACGAAGATTCTTCTTTGCTTTAAAAGAATAAAAGAATCATGGAAAAAAGAATGAAAGAATTGGTGGATATGTTCATGATGGAAATAATCGGAAAAGAAATCAAGAAGAGATTTGCTTTGGAACTAAAACTAAAAGAATGCAAACTTTAGAATGAAAAAGCCATGACTAGCTAACCTTACTACCTTGCCAAAACTTACTAAACTCCGTGATAGTGAATGCGTGCCTCATGTTGATTCATCGGCATGGATTTGTCTTGCGTGTTGATCTAATTACTTTCCCACTTGGATGACGGGGGGTTTAACCCATCGGAGAAGAGAAGACCATCTAACTTGCAAGATTAAAGATAACAATCACCCATGAGTTAGTAATTAGTAAGGTTAGTGGTTAGCTAGTACATGTAGAAAAGTTAGCTACAAGCCATTAGGAAAGTAAAACAAAGCATGAACTAAATTGCAAGAAAGTAAAGCAAGAAATAAAGAAAGCAAGTAAACTAGAAAATGCAAGAGTAGAGAGAAGAGAATGGATGAATCCTTACTTCACAAGTTGTCACTCCTTGATGTACATAAGCTTTCTCTCTCTTACAAACTCTCTCTTTACAAAATTTCTAGGGAAGAAGAAGAGGGTCTAAAGAACTAAAACCTAGAGAAAAACCTACAAAAATTACAAGCATCTACTAATTTCTCCTCTTCTCTGTTCCTTTTTGCTCGCAGGTCCAAGTGCAGTATTTATAGGGCTCAGAGAGAAGCTTCGAGATCCAGATTGTTGGCGCAAAATCTGGGATCCAACAACCTTATCTTTGCCGCAGATCCACACCCTTTTGGCGGCAAAACAGAATCTGTTGGGCAACAGATTTCTGGTACAGGTTGGTTACGAGGTTGTTATCCACGTGGCCTTCTAGAATCTTGAGTTGGCGCGCGGATCTCTCTGGATTCTGGATTCAAATTTGGGCTCTTTTGGGCTTTTTGAATTAATATCTTTAATTATTACTAATTAAAGAGATTAATGGGCTTTCTCTCTTTTCAATTGTGGACCTGTAAAATATAGAGAAGATGAGTAAAAATCATATTTTTATTTGTAAAAATGCATGGAAATGATATGGTAAAATATGCAATATTGTGTCACAATCACACCCCATACTTATTCTTTTGCTCGTCCCGAGCAAAACAAAAAAAGAAAAGAAAAACTATACTACCAATTTTATTACACCACTTTCGCAGGTGACGCGATTGCACTGAGCACGTGCAACAAGCCGTTAAACCTCTAGGTTACCCTAGAGGAGGAGTGTTGTCTCCTGAGGGTTTTCAGCGGATTACACCCACAAAATTCATAAAGAAAAAATGTTAGTGTTTTAAAAATGCATTTTGAAAGAGAGACAAGTTTACGAACTATTTTTGCAAAAATATAAGTGATCTTAGGTTATAAGTCCACCTATAATCATTCTTCCTTAAACTTAGTCTCTATGCAAGATCTTGTCTTCAATTAAGGTAAGAATTCAAAATTGGATTGAATATTTTATCTTTCATAAACCTAGATAGTATGCACACCGTGACAGTGAAAATTTTGGGATTTCAACTCTAACCATCAAGCCATTTATTAATATATATATATATTTTCTTTTTTTTTCTTCCCTTAGTTTTCTTAGGCTTTCTAGTTCACCCATGTAGCGAGCCTATAACCGATGACTCCCAAACCAGACGGTCCTAAGGCACCAGATGAGAAAACATCCCTCGGGTTTAAGGACTCGAGTGAAAAAGGACACAAAACTAAGGGGGATTATTCTTTTTGATCACCGTTAGGCGTGAATTATTATGCTTCTTGAGGCATAATTCTCCAGCTTAATGTGTGATGTTTTTCACCGTTAGGCGTGAATAACCATGCTTCTTGAGGCATAATTATCCAGCTTAATAAGTGATTTTTTTTTATATTTTTCTTTATTTATGGCATTTTAGGTCTTTGTTTCCATCCCAAAAATTGTGTAAGTGTGAAGTGCATACTATCTAAGGTAAAAAATTCAAGATAAAAATATCTCACCAATTTTACTTACTTAGCCTATAATTTCAAACAGATCTATTATTTCAACTAGGTTTAAGATATCATAATTAAGGCTTTCTTAATTTCTAAGATACATCTTAATTTTCTTAAAAATAGATCAAAACATTTGTCTCTTATTTCAAAAAGTTTTTTTTTTATTTTTTTTTCTAAAAAGAAGTGTAAAAGAAAGAAAATCTAAAAAACTTTAAGTTAGTAAACCCTCCCCCACACTTATTTCATGCATTGTCCTCAATGCATCATGATATATGTATGCATGAAACAAAATGAAAAGGGAAGGAAAAAAAATTACCTTAAGGTGGTGGTTCCAGTGGTGGTCTGATTGGTCCACGAAACATGGCCCAATCAACTTTTCTTTGGGTTTTGAGGAACCCACCAGAAATATCATGAATATGACCCATTAAAAAGATGAATCCATGAAAGATTTTTATTAAGTATTTAACCCCATCTAATTTCCATTTTCCATAATTAATTTTGGAGTCAAATTTATCAACCACCTTGTCCCAGAATGGTGTATGAAATGATAGAACAGTTGACTTGGACTCAGGAAGGACAAGAACGAATACCGACTCAGGAAGATGACTTAAGTCAAGTAAAGGTTCTGGAGTCGAAATGAGTTCAGGAATTGGGTCCAAGTCAAGAAGTTGAAACTCCAGTCCACAATCATTTTCCAATGATGGAATGTGACCTACTATAGGTGATATCTCTTTACTTCCAATATTAAGAAATTCAAGCTCGTCGCCATACAATTCTTCAAAACTAAGGTCAACATCTTCTGCTAGAATTGTACAATCAGTTTCAGAAGTAAAGAGATTGTGAGAATCAAGATCACATTCCTCATGGAGTTCAAAAAATGGAAAACTTGCCAATTTGTCAATGGAATTTTCAAAAGTATAGAATTGGTCAAGTTCAACATGATCCTCTAAGATGGGTGATTCAACTTCATTATGAATTGGTAAAGGATCCAATGTCGACTCCGGGAAAAGATTGCAGTCAGGTAAAGATACCGGAGTCATTATTGAATCAGGAAAAAGAATTGAATCACTAAGTTGGGGTTCAAGATCACATTCCTCATGTAGTTCAATTCCACAAAAATGTGAACTTGCCAATTTATCAATGGGACTTTCAAAAGTATGGAATTGGTCAAGTTCAATATGATCATCATAAATGATTGGTGATTCAATTTCACAATGGATAGGTACTGGATCCAATACTGACTCGGGAAATGAAGTGAAATCATGTGAAGACACTGGAGTCATAATTGAATCAGGAAGGAAAATTGAATCATCCAGTGGAAGTACAGGATCATATTCATGTTCAAGTTCAATTTCAGGAAATGGAAAACTTGCCAAAATGTCAATGGAATTTGAAATTTGGACAAGTTCAGGTGGTTTTGCTGAAATTGAATCTTGGTTTCCAAAATGATAGGAGTCTTGAGTCATATCAATAGAGTGTGGTATAACTGGATTAGTCAAAGGTGGATAGGATAGAGTTTCCTCATTCCTAAGAAGGTTATTCAATTGTTCTTTCACACTATTGAAAGACTCGGTATGATCTTTTTGTATTTGTAACATAAACTCCTTCAAGCTAGCTATACTCTCATCTTGACTTCCAAATGGTTGCTCTAGAATGGGAGTATAGGAATCTTGATTTTGGAAATTTTGTGAATAGTGTGAGTCAAAAATGTGTGGTGATGGAAGAGTGGACTCACACAAGAGATCTTTACTCGTTTCCATGACAAATGGTTGTTCATTATGAAGAAGTGGAACTGAGTAAGACTCTTGAAAATACTGTGGAATTGGAGAGGCAAATGTTTCTTGACGTTTTTGCTCGGCTCTTTGTAGATTGGCTTCTAAACTCCTTAATAACTCAGATTTTTCTTCAAATGGAGGTTCAGAAAAAGGAGTATATGAAGCGGAATCAGGAAATGAATATTGTGGATATTGTGGACTTGGTGGATATGGTGGACAAGGATTTTGAAAATTTGACTCGGGGTACGTGAATCCCCAATTACTCGGTGAAGAGTTAAAATTATTATGTAAATTATAGTTATTAGATGGGGGGTATGGGTCATATTGATTCGGATAAGGCCAACCCGGTGTATGTGGTTGATGCATATTGTAAAACGCCGGGTTGGAATTATCCGAATAGAATGGAGTTGGTGTGAAATATGGATTATTATTAGGATGGAAAGAATTGTGATTGTAAGCCATATCACACAATACAAACAAAAAGAAACAAACAAATAAACAATCAAGAAAGAAAAATTCTAACCTAAGTTAGGGTAGACCTATGACCTAGACGACTCCTAACTGATTAGACTGTCCACGGGAGGTTTAGTGTAGACGTTGACCACAAGCTAATCAGCCAGGAAAGGTCAAGGTTGTTGGGAGGTTTTCCATCAGAGACGTTCCTTAATTAAGTAACAACCAACCTTCGGGCTTTCGGCCCTCAATCCCTTTCCTAGACACTGATTTTGCAAGAGTCAATTTCCAACACTTTTCCCCTTAGGATAATCTCCTAAATGAGTCCGAGATGTCCCTATGGCCAACGTCTACTTTTTATTAAATTAGGCTTGGGTAAGTGAGTGCTTGGGAAAATGATTTGCGGGCTAAGGAAAGGGTGATAAAATCCCCACCTTATCTTATTTACGGGTATGACCTTAAATTGAATTGTGCAAGTGTACAAGAAATATAACTAGGATACACTCAAAGCATGAAAATCAAGCAAGAGATGATTCCTAGTCTACATGCAATGCAAAACGTACCTTGCCTCCAGCACTCTTCAACAGTAAAAGTAAATGAATTGAAAAGACACGTGCCTAGAAATGCAAATGTCTAAACAATTTTTAACGTTAACAACCAATTTTTTACTGTTGACTTTATTAAGCAGGTATAGGGTGAATAATACAGGAAATTAAGTAATGCAGCAGAAGTATTTTGCAGAATCAGAGACCCTGCAGAAAAATGATCAGTAGTGCACTCCTTATTGCCGCAAATTTGCGGCAAAAGCCAGGATTTTGCGGCAATTTGGAGGGATCCTGGTCTCTGCTTTCGAGAGCAGAGGCCCAGGTCCACTTATATGTCACTGCAATGCAAAGTTCCTGTTTTCTTCAACCTGTAACCTGCAACAGAGAAGAAGATTCGTTTAGTTCTTCACTTTAAACCTAAAACGTTGCTCTCCCCGGCAACGGCGCCAATTTTTGATTGGACGGGAAAGGTGTCGTATTGTGGAGTATAATTTGCACACAAAATATATTCAATAAAAAGAGATAAGGTTTAGAGTCAACCTCAAGTGCTTTGATCACTCCACAAATGTATGAAAGATGATTAATATACCCTTTCCTATCTCCGTTATAGCATAGGGCTATACCGAGTCGATTCTCAGGGAGAGCTCGCGATGGAAGCTTTACGATAGGTAGTGAAGATGTAAAACGAAGATTCTTCTTTGCTTTAAAAGAATAAAAGAATCATGGAAAAAAGAATGAAAGAATTGGTGGATATGTTCATGATGAAAATAATCGGAAAAGAAATCAAGAAGAGATTTGCTTTGGAACTAAAACTAAAAGAATGCAAACTTTAGAATGAAAAAGCCATGACTAGCTAACCTTACTACCTTGCCAAAACTTACTAAACTCCGTGATAGTGAATGCGTGCCTCATGTTGATTCATCGGCATGGATTTGTCTTGCGTGTTGATCTAATTACTTTCCCACTTGGATGACGGGGGGTTTAACCCATCGGAGAAGAGAAGACCATCTAACTTGCAAGATTAAAGATAACAATCACCCATGAGTTAGTAGTTAGCAAGGTTAGTGGTTAGCTAGTACATGTAGAAAAGTTAGCTACAAGCCATTAGGAAAGTAAAACAAAGCATGAACTAAATTGCAAGAAAGTAAAGCAAGAAATAAAGAAAGCAAGTAAACTAGAAAATGCAAGAGTAGAGAGAAGAGAATGGATGAATCCTTGCTTCACAAGTTGTCACTCCTTGATGTACACAAGCTTTCTCTCTCTTACAAACTCTCTCTTTACAAAATTTTTAGGGAAGAAGAAGAGGGTCTAAAGAACTAAAACCTAGAGAAAAACCTACAAAAATTACAAGCATCTACTAATTTCTCCTCTTCTCTGTTCCTTTTTGCTCGCAGGTCCAAGTGCAGTATTTATAGGGCTCAGAGAGAAGCTTCGAGATCCAGGTTGTTGGCGCAAAATCTGGGATCCAACAACCTTATCTTTGCCGCAGATCCACACCCTTTTGGCGGCAAAATAGAATTTGTTGGGCAACAGATTTCTGGTACATGTTGGTTACGAGGTTGTTATCCACGTGGCCTTCTAGAATCTTGAGTTGGCGCGCGGATCTCTCTGGATTCTGGATTCAAATTTGGGCTCTTTTGGGCTTTTTGAATTAATGTCTTTAATTATTGCTAATTAAGAGATTAATGGGCTTTCTCTCTTTTCAGTTGTGGACCTGTAAAAATATAGAGAAGATGAGTAAAAATCATATTTTTATTTGTAAAAATGCATGGGAATGATATGGTAAAATATGCAATATTGTGTCACAATCAGTACTCAATACATTTCGCAAGCCCAATCCCAACAACAACCCATTTAGTGAAACATACAATCTGGGATGGCGGAATCATCTCAACCTTTCATGGAAGTCTCCTCAAGGACAAGGATATGGTGGATCATCATCATTTCAAGGACCATCTTCTAATAATCAATTTCACAAGGGAAATCAATTCAATACAACACCATATATTCCTCCATATTCCCTCCCAATCAAAGAAAACCATCTTTAGAGGACACTCTCCAACAATTCATGCAGAGTCAACTAATAACTAATCAAACTCAAGTCCAAATGTGTCACAATCAGGATCAGATGATAACCAGGCTTGAGGTTTAGATAGAACAGTTAGCTGCAACTATTAGGGGGAGAGAGAAAGGACATTTCCCTAGTCAAACTGTGCCTAACCCGAGAGGACAACCTGCTCCTCAAAATACTCCAACAGGCCAGATTGAAATTAGTTCTGATTCAAACCATCAAGTCCAAGCCATCCACACTTTACGGTCAGGCAAGAGAGTGGACAACTAAGTCTAAGATCCACCAAACAATCCTAATATTGTAAAAGAAAAAGAAAAAAAGGAACCAAAGGAGTCAACAAAGAAAGATGATCAAGTTATTGTTGACAATCAAGATAAATCTTTTGTGCCCAAAGCCCTATTTCCTCAATGTCTTCAACCAACTAGGAAGAAAAATTACTGTGAGGAATTTTAAAAGTTTTCAAAAAAGTTTAAATCAACATTCCCTTCTTGGATGCCATTAATCAGATACCTTCATATGCTAAATTTCTAAAAGACATAATCACGGTCAAGAGGAAAAGTTCTGTGCCTCGTGAAGCTGCTTTTGCTACACGGGTATCATGTCTCATCCAGCAACCCATTGCACCCAAATATGAGGATCCAGGGAATCCAACTATTTCTGTTAGGATAGGAGATCAGGTTATGGATAGGTGTCTACTAGATTTAGGGGCAAGTGTAAACCTTTTACCCTATTTTGTGCACAAACAATTAGGTTTAGGGGAGTTACAACCCACTAATCTTACATTGCTTCTAGCAGATAGGTCAGTTAAGGTCCCCAAGGGAATTATTGAGATGTTATTTTGAAGGTTGACGAATTTTATTTTCCTGCTGACACTGAACCAGTTAGAGATCCAAGCAATCACTCCCCTATGATTTTAGGAAGACCATTCCTTACTACTGCTGATACTTTTATTGGATGTAGGAATGGAGTCATGACCTTGTCATTTGGGAATATGACAGTTGAGCTAAACGTTTTCCATATTAGTTCCCAACCACATGTAATGGACGATCATGAGGAGGTTAACATGATTGATGTGTCGGTCAATCACACCTTTGAGGAGTCATGCTATGAAGACCCCTTGGAGATATACTTGGCCCATTTTGGAATGAATTTTACTATTGAGGAGTCTATAGAAGAGGTGAACGCATTGTTGGATTCTGTCCCCCTCATGGACACCAACCTATGGAGACCTAAGGTAGAACTCTCACCATTGTCAACATCTAATCCTGTTCCATCAATCGTTAAGCCTCCCAAGTTAGAGCTCAAACCTTTACTTGATATATTGAAGTATGTTTTCCTAGGTGAGTCAGAAACCTTGCCTGTAATCATATCATCTCATTTACATAAGGACCAAGAAGAAAAGTTGCTAGATATTCTTGAGGAACATAAGGAAGCCATAGGATGGACCATATCAGACATCAAGGGAATTAGCCCCTCTGTGGTAATGTACCAAATTCATCTTGAAGAGAATGCCAAGACCTCGAGAGAACCACAGAGGCGTTTAAACCCTGTTTTGAAAGAGGTGGTGAGAGCGTAGATAATAAAATTATTAGATGCATGTATCATTTACCCTATCTTTGATAGTCAGTAGGTTAGTCCAATACAAGTTGTACCCAAAAGTCTGGAGTCACAGTTGTTATTAATGAGAACAATGAGTTGGTTCCAACTCGTGTTCAAACTGGTTGGCGAGCGTGCATAGACTATAGAAAACTCAACTCTATGACTAGGAAAGATCATTTTTCTCTGCCTTTCATCGATCAAATGTTAGAACGTATCGCCGGTCACGCATACTATTCCTTCCTCGATGGCTATTCAGGATATAACCAAATCCATATTGCTCGTGAAGACCAAGAGAAAACGACATTCACATGTCCGTTTGGCATATTTGCATATCGTCGCATACCCTTTGGGCTATGCAGTGCACCGGCCACTTTTCAGCGGTGTATGTTGAGTATCTTTTCAGATATGGTTGAGCGATTTCTAGAGGTTTTCATCGATGACTTCTCTGTCTTTGGGTCTACTTTTGATGAGGGTTTATATCATCTATCATTGGTACTGATAAGATGCAAGGAGAAGAACCTAGTTCTTAATTGAGAAAAATGCTATTTCATGGTGAAATCCGGGATTGTCTTAGAACACATTATTTCTGATAGAGGTATAGAGGTTGATAAAGTTAAGGTAGAGCTAATCACCAAATTACCACCTCCTAGAGCTGTTTGAGAGGTGTGATCTTTCCTAGGCCATGCTGGATTTTACTGCCACTTTATCAAAGATTTTTCCAAAATCTCCAAACCTCTTTGTGATCTTCTAGTAAAGGATGTTCCTTTTGAGTTCACCCCTTCTTGTTTGGAAGCCTTTGAAAGGCTAAAAACTGAGTTAACCACGGCACCCATCATCCGACCACCTGATTGGAATCTCCCATTTGAGGTGATGTGTGATGCTTCTGACTATGCTGTAGAGGTTGTCCAAGGCCAACGAGTGGATAAACTTCCTCATGTCATTTAATATGCCAGTAAGACTCCTAAAGATGCTTAACTGAATTATTCCACCACTGAAAAAGGGTGTTGGCAGTCGTTTTCGCTCTTGACAAATTCCATCCATACCTTATAGGTTCTAAGGTCCAAATCTACACTGATCATACAGCTTTAAAGTACCTTCTCACAGAAAAATATGCTAAAGCCCGTTTAATCCATTGGATCTTACTCCTATAGGAATTCGACTTACAAATTCATGATAAAAAGGGAGCTGAGAATGTTGTAGCAGATCATTTGTCTAGGATTATGGTCGAATCTGTGTCCGACTCACTACCTGTCCTTGAGACATTTCTTGATGAGCAGTTAATGTCCGTCTCCTCTTCAATTGTTCCGTGGTATGCTGACATTGTCAATTATCTTATCACGGAACAGATGCCCGATTCATGGACCAAGTAAGAACGATTGCGTTTCTTAGCTAGGATCAAATGGTTCTTCTGGGATGAACCATACTTGTTCAAGTACTGTCCCGATCAGATCATTTGACGCTGCGTTCCTGACTCAGAATTTAAGAGCATCCTTTCATTTTGTCATGACCAAGCCTGTGGAGGTCATTTTAGTGAGAAGAAAACTGCTGCAAAAATTTTGCAATGTGATTTTTATTGGCCCACTCTATTTCATGACGCTCATGTCTATTGTCAATCATGTGTTCGTTGTCAATGATTAGGGAAGATTGCACGCCGGAATGAAATGCCGTTCCGATCTTAGTTGTCAAAATCTTCGATATTTGGGCATTGACTTTATGGGTCCCTTTCCTATATCCCATGAATACCAATATATCCTTGTAGCAATTGACTACGTCTCTAAATGGATAGAGGCGGTAGCATGTAAAACCAATGACCACAAAGTTGTGGTAAACTTCTTGAAAGAGAATGTATTCTCTCGTTTTGGCTTTCCTCGTGCAATCATCAACGATGGTGAAAAATATTTCTGCAATCGTATATTTGAAGCCTTAATGGGAAATATTACATCAATCATAGAGTAGCCATCCCTTACCACCCACAGACTAGTGGCCAAGTAGAAGTTTTCAATCGAGCCATCAAGACCATTCTAGAGAAAACTGTAAACACCACTAGAAAAGATTGGTCTCTTCGCCTGACTGATGCCTTATGGGCATATAGAACTGCATTCAAAACTCCCATTGGAATGTTTCTATATAGGTTAGTTTATAGTAAGGCTTGCCATCTTCCAGTCGAGTTAGAACATAAAGCATACTGGACAATCAAACGCCTAAATTTTGATCTAGACAAGGCAGGAGAGTCTAGGAAACTTCAACTAGATGAGCTTGAAGAGATATAGAATGATGCATATGACTGTTCAAAACGAAACAAGGATCGTATGAAGATTATGCATGATAGGATCATAACTCGGAAGGAATTTCAACCAGGGCAAAAAGTCTTTCTGTACAATTCCCGCTACATCTCTTTCTGGGAAAACTGAAATCTCGTTGGACCGGTCCGTACATTGTTCATAAGGTACACTCACATGGTGCAGTTGAGGTCCACAATACCACGGATGGTACCACTTTTCAAGTAAATGGCCATTGTTTAAAATCATACCGTGAGTATCTGAGCCCTGAAGTGGAGGAAATCCTTCTAGAAGATCCTGTTTATCTGGATTGATCTCTATACATACTAGGGATCCATTTATGTATTATAGTTTTTGTATTTTTTTCTCTTAACTAGACAATAATGGATGACATCCACTCGTCCTCATCAGGTACTATCTACCCTTCACATTCTTACAATTGTAGCATGCTATGTATTCATTCATACATTGAGGACAATGCATGAAAAAAGTGTGGGGGAGGGTTAACATAGGTTTTCTTTAGGTTTTCTAAAAAAGAAAAAAATAATAATAATAAAAATTAAAAATATATATATAAAATTTCTTTGTCAGGAAAAAACTTTTTGAAACGAAAAATAATACTTTAACTTATTTTTGCAAGAAATGAAGTTAATTTTAAGGAATAAGAGAATCATAATTAGGATTTCTTATACTTGGTTGAAATAAGAATATTTGTTTAATTTCTAGGGATAGGAAGAAAAAATTGAAAAAGTAATTCATCTTGATTTTTACCTTGATAAAATATGCATCTTTTATATACTTACATACTTAGGGTTCAAAACAAAGATTCTTATGCCTTCAAAAAAATAAGAAAAAAAGGAAAAATATATATTATATATAATAAGAATCCTCTGATTAAGCTGGATTTTTGTGCCTCATAAAGCATGATTATTCACGCCTAAAAGTGGTTCATATCACCAAATAAATCCTTAGTTTTGTGGTCTTATTTGCTCGAGTCCTAAGTTCTTGGGGTGTTTTCTCACCTGGTGCCCTAAAACCGTCCGGCTTGGGAGTCACCGACTAAGGCTCATTATATGGGTAAATTAGAAAGCCTAAGAAAGCTAAGGAATATTACCACCAGTATATATACAAATAAGACATAAGAGTTAGAGTTGAAGAACCCTTAGTCAAAATATTCACGGTCACACAAGATACATATGACTTAGGATAAAATAATAGACTAGATGAGAATACAATTTTATTCCTAACCTTAATTGATAACAAATATTTGAATAGAGGCTAAGTAGAGGGATGAATAATTCGATACTCTTATAACTTACAAGTTGCTTAATACTTACAAGTTGCTTAATACTCGTAAAACACTTCAAATATTTTCTCATCTTTTCAAAATGTATTTTCAAAAATATTAACAAATTATTTCTTTTCTTTATGGATTTTGTGGGTGTAATCCACTGAAAAACCTCAGGAGACTACAACTCCTCCTCTAGGGATAACCTAGAGGTTTAAAGGTTTATTGCACATACTAAGTGCAATCGCATGACTTGCGAAAGTGGTCCAAATAAAAACCTTAGGTTAGTTTTATTTTGCTCGAGGACGAGTAAAATATAAGTATGGGGGTGTGTTTGAACACATATATTGCATAAATATTATTACATTCCTACATATATTGTATAATAAATCATTACAAACTTACTTATCTTAATGTCCTAATCCTTGCAGGATGATAAAGAGAAGATAAACATGGATCCTATCCAAACAAACTCAAAAGTTCAAATCAAACATGGATCGACTCAAATTCAGAGAATCTTTAGTCTATCTTATCTGAGGATTGGATTTACCAGATAAGATAATACTATAAAAATTCAAAAGAAAAATGAATTTTTTGAAGACCCTATTGGGTTTGCTGAGGATAAATGGATAGAGAGAAGATCAACGGATGAGATGAAGCTATTTAGATTCGGATTCAAACTGAATACAGTTTAGCATTTTAATCATAACTTTCGCTACCGAATCTCAAATCTGATGATTCAAGATGATCCTGAAAGAAGATTTAAAGAGCTACAACTCTTATGTTGATCACTATTTTGAATTCTATCATTTGTTTAGCAATATTTAGCAATCAACACGCCATCAAGTTACAGATTAAAATTCTGGATAAATCTAGTTTGGAGATAAGAGGAAGATTGAAATTCAAAAATAGCCAACTCTTTCTATCTCCCTATACTCTCTCTTATCATTATTTTCCTATAAATACCTGTATTCATTGAGAGAGAGGACACCAGAGAGCTGAAAAGCCAGAAAAAGAGAGAGTTTTGAGCATTGTAATGTGAGATTAGAGAGGTCAAGGGCTTTGTATTTGATGCTTATTGAATAAAATTCAGAATTCTTCTTCACGATCTTGCGGTGTTCAGTCTAAGTTTTTCTTTAATTTTCTCTTTATTTTTTAATGCTATTCTTTTCTTTCATATTTGATTCCATGAAGTCATCTCTTTTTTTTTATTAGCTTCTTTTATTTTCAGCATCGCTTAGAGGAGGGAGACAACAAGGCGACTATAAGAAACAAGTCACTGGTTCATCTTCCTCTTCCCCTCGTACCAATCTCTTAATTTCTTTTTTTTTTGGTTATTCAAATCTTCGCAAAAAGGTTAGTATTTCTTTCTTCTTTTGCTTTTTTTCATATTTTTATTTTTATTTTACTTTATTCGTATTTTTGCTTTCTTCTACAAGATCTTTATTTATTTTTTTTTTTAAAAATTAAAATTCCTACCTTCATCCAGGAATTTCTCAATAGAATAAGATAAAAGTGAGATTTTTAATAACTAAAGTTTCAAGAACAAGTCTCTGTGCATTCGATCCTATACTTACCACTGCACACTTTGTTAAAAAGATTCTAATAAGTTTAGGTTTTATAACTTGTACGTGATTCACAACGATGAAGTTTTTCATGAACTTCGAAACGCGAACACTCAACATTCCTGCATTCACTGGAATGAAGAATTTACACTGTAATCTGGTCCCGTCAGATCACTCAGTGCCGTAACACCTACAAATTCCCTCAGCTACTCTCTGACCTGCAAGTCCATGAGGTCATTCCGCAAGAACCACAACCACGAACCCGCAAACTCGCTCTAGGTCGCAACCTTTGACCAATCTTAATACAATGAAGAACGACTTGTGATCAAGACTCTTGATCACAAAACAAACTCTTACAAACAAGAAATCTTATAGAATAAATATAGAATTGATTTTCTCAAGAGTGGGTGAGAGAAACTGGAGATTGAAATTGAATAGCTTAAGAAAAACACTATTGAGAAACTCTCTAAAAGATGAGAAGTTAATGCTCTAAAAACTTGTACTAAAACTCTCTTGAAAGAAGGAATTGAGACTCTAAAACTTGTAGAAAACTTTGTGAAAGATGAGAATTTTAGCTCTTAAAAATTGAGTGTGAAAACTCAACCAAAACCTAATTTATAGGCCTCAACCAAAAACTAGTCGTTTGGCTCATAACTGGCCAAACGGACCTAGCAGTCGACCACCCATTAACAATATTTTTAGCTGTTGAGGTCTGTCAGTCGACCGATGAGAGAACAATTTTTATTCTCACAGAAGTCGGTCGACCGACTGAGAGCATACTTGCTCTTTGTTAATCGATTTACCGCACGGTAGACCAACCTGAGAGAACATATACGCTCACAGGGGTGGTCGCCCGGCCTAAAGCCAAAAACAATTTTTGTTTATCTTTTTAAAAAATTTAAAACCAAAGTGAATTTCTATAAAATCTACAAAAATAAGTTCATGTAAATACTTTAGAGTACAAATATGTGTGATCAATAATCAACATATATTACAAATATGTGAACTTCTTTTTGAGATGTCAAAATAATTTTGAAATTAAACAACAACAACAACAACTAAGCCATTTGTCCCAAGTATTTGGGGGTAGGCTACATGAATCAAAAGAGAATTACACCAGATCGAGCACATGAATCAACTTTCTCCACTCATTCCTATTAAGCAATATGCCTTCACTAAGACCTTTACCCTCTATATCTTATCGTATCATCTCCATCCATGTTTTCTTCGGTCTCCCCTGCACTTTTTTAACTTGCCCTAATTTGATACGCTCTACTTATTAGACTGGCGCATCTATAAGTCTACATCGCATATGACCAAACCATCTTGGGCGATTTTCTCTCATCTTCTCTTCTATAGGGGCTACGCCTATTTTAGTACAGTTATCCTCATTTCTCATCTTATCTCTCCTCGTGTTACCACACGTCCAACAAAGCATGGGCATCTCCGCTACACTCTTCTTCTGGGCATGATATTTCTTTATAGCCCAATATTCTATGCCATATAACAAAGCTGGCCTAATAGCAGTTCGATAAAAAATTCCTTCAGCCATAACGGAATATTACGGTCGCATAAAACTTCTGTTGCACTCCTTCATTTCAATCAGCCAGCTTGAATCCTATGGTTGACATCACTATTGATCTTTTTATCCTTTTGGATAGTAGAATCCAAGTACTTAAAATGACTGTTCATCGGTATTTCTTATTTGTCTAGTGTCACAATACTATAATCTCTCTGTTTACTGAATTTGCACTTCATATACTACGTTTTGGCCCTACTTAATCTAAAATCTCAATATTCTAGATTTTTCCTCCATAGCTCCAATTTGATATTTACCCCAGCTCTCGTCTCATCGACTAGGACAATATCATCAGCAACTAGCATACACCGTGATATCTCATCCTCAATAGATCTAGTAAGCTTATCCATCACTATGGCAAATAAGAATGGACTCAATGCAGATCCTTGATGCAATTCAATCGTGATAGAAAATCATTTGTTATGCCTCCACAAGTTCTGACATTTGCCATTACTCCATCGTGCTTGTCCTTGATTATGTCAATATATTTGGTGAAAACTCTTTTTTTCATCAATGTCTACCATAACACCTCTCTTGGCACCTTATCATAAGCTTTTTCTAAATCAATAAAAATCATGTGCAAATTTCTCCTCCTCTCTCAAAATCGCTCTATAAGTTGACGAAGCAAATGAATAGCCTCTGTCATCGATCGTTCCGATATGAACTCAAACTGTTTCTCTGATATTTTAACATTCTGCCTTAACTTGTGTTCAATTACCCTTTCCCAAAGCTTCATGGTGTGACATATGAGTTTTATTCTACTAGTTTGAACAACTCTGGATATCACCCTTCTTATAGAGAGGTACTAGGGTACTCTTTCTCCACTCATTTGATATCTTTTTAGTTAGCTAGATCTTATTAAAGAGGTTTGTCAGCTATCTCACGCCCATCTCTCCTAAGCAGCTTTATACCTTAATAGAAATTCCATAGGAGCCAACAATTTTTCTTGACTTCATCCTCTTCAAGGCCTCTTTAACTTCAGATTTGTTAATTTTGCGCATATAATTACGGTTCATATCCTAACACTGAATGGTAATGTCACCCAAATCTTGAGTAGAACTATCATTGAACAATCTGTTAAAATACTCTCTCCATCTTTCTTTGATTTCTTCATCCCGAATTAAAATCTTCTGATCCTCATTTTTGATACACCTCTTAGTACATAAGTCTCTAGTTTTTCTCTCTCTTATTCGAGCAATATATATATATATATATATATATATATATATTATATATATATATATTATATATATTATATATATATATATATATATATATCCTTTTTAACCTCTTTGGTGTCTAACTTCTCATACACTTCTTTGTACATGTTAGCTATATTTGGACACATATATTGCATATTTGTTATTACATTCCTATACCCATTCTGTAATAAATACTGCAATTATACTGTCTTAATACCTAATTTGTGCAGGATAAGATGGGAGAAGTCACAAATCTAAGCCAACTAAATCAGATTCTTGGGAGGATTTAAATCATAACTGAAGATTGAGCATATCAGAGAGGATAACTCAGATCTAATTCAGTTAAAATCAAAATTTTGAGATTCATACGATTAGCTTGGAGAATCAAGGAGGATAAACAAGGATAGAGACAAATTCAGAAGTCCAAAAATAACCCCATCAATATACAAAGGGATATCTAAAGTATTGGGACATTTATTTAAAAGATTTAGAGAGATAAGACAAAATTCAACTAAAGATTAAGGGATAAACAATATTTATCTCCAACATTATCTCTAACCTTATCAAAAGATATTTTCTGTTGGCAAGCGATTTTGTCCATATCTCTAACCTTATCAGAAGATCTTTTTTGTTGAGATAGCGATTTGGTCTCATCCTCAAATACGCTCTCCCCTCCCCATTTTTCCTATAAATACCTTCAAATTCAGAGGCAAAAGGAATGATTGAGCAAAGAGTTTAGTTTAGGCTATTCTTTAGTTTGTAACTTAGATTTTTCTTTTCTTCTAATGTAAATTTTCATTTTTCTTTATGTAACTGAGAGGAGAGAAGAGTTTCATAGGCGGAGAGTGATACTTGTACTGAGAGTGACACTAGTGTGAGTATTCTTTCATTGTTATTCAATAAATTGAAGTTGCATTTTATTCTCTATTCTTATTTTCTTTCACTCTCTTTTTTGTGTATGATTGAGTATCCAAGTGAATTTGTAGCATCAGTGTAGCCGTGTTTGTGTGAGTAACGCCGATATTTCATGATGATTATTTCTTCCTCAAGAGTCTGTATCATTTCATTCTTGTTCGTCTTGATGATGAAATATGGAGAGGGACTAAGCTCGATCTTACGGGCTATGCGTTGATTGCCACCGAAGCAAGGTAAGCTTTTGCTAATAATTAAGAATACAGTAATCAACACAAGAGGTAAGTGAACTTTTCTTTAATTTTTCTTTATTTTAATTCATTAGCCTAGAATCACTTTTCAAAACCACTCTTCTCTTTTATCATCTCAAAACCACTCTTCTTTTATCATCTTTCTATTTAAGTTAGCTTTTAAAACAACAATCCACATCTTGTTCTTCCATCTTCACTTTTCTTAACTTAATTTTTTTTTTCTTTTACCAAATGGAGAAGATCTAAACACGCTTTCTTTTAAACTCAAAAGGGAAAAGAACTTATTCAAAAGCTTCTATTGCTAGTTCCTCCTTATGGATCACGATCTGCATAGCCACTCGCTATAGCGGAAGTATTGAGAACTGACACATTTCATTCCTCATTTCTAAGCTATCATTTTTCTTGTGTAGGTTTGAACTCAATTAAATTTTTAGCGCCGTTGCCAGGGGATGGTAAATAACTCTTTTTTGTTTACTTTATTGATTAACTTTTTTCTCTGTTCTTGATGTACAGGTTTAACAATAAGAAAATTTTTGCTGCATTGGACATATAAGTGGCTCTGAACTCTGCTCAAGAAAGTAGAGCCTAGAAGCCCTCAGATTTGTTGTATTCTCATAGCAATATGAGTAAACTACTAGCCTGTATTTTTTGCAGGTTGGTTGAATTGCAAAGTAAAGTTCTGCAGCTATTTATTTTCTTATTTAACTCACTATACATACTTTCTAACCTCAACAGTAAATTGATGTCTGTTAAATGCTAAAAACGGTTTAGACTTTGCAGTTAGGTATTTGTCTAATTTTATTTACATTTTACATTACTATTGAAGAGTGTTAGAGAAAAGGTACGTGTACATAGCATGTAGTATAGGAATACTTTTGAATTGTTTACATTACTTAAGTGTTGCTTTTCATATACATGTACATATTGCACTAAATTGATTTGAGGGCTTGTCCTCTAAACAAGATAAGGTGGAAGTTTTTACCCTCCCTTAGCCCACAAACATCTCCTTACTCACTTACCAAAGCCTAACTAAAACTGAGTAGACGTTGGCCCTAGGGACATCTCGGATTCAATAAGAGACTGACTTAAGGGAAAGTTTATTAGAAATTTGACTCTTGCCAAATCATTGTCAAAGGTTGGGGATAGAGAGAAGAATCTCGAAGGCTGATGATTTGGCTTAATTAGGCCCGTTACTTTAAGCGCGAATGCCTCCCACCAATCTTGCCCCTATATGGCCAATTAACTTATGGTCAGATTTCGTAATATCTCCCCGTGACAGTCTAACCAGTTAAGAGTCGTCTAGGTTTAAGGTCTATCCTAACTTAGGTTAGGTTTTTCTCTTTTGTTTATTTGTTTGTTTTTCTTTATTTGTTTTTAACATTTCTTATGTGATATGGCTTATAACAACAATTTTTTCAATTTTAATGGTAATTCATATTAAACCCCCCGACCTTTTCGACTTGGATATTATCAATCCGACATATCATAATTTTAACCAACCAAGTGTGCGGATTGGTGTTATCTGAATCAATACATGCCCCAGTCTCAATACTAGAACAAGACTGACATAATCATCACTACTCTTTACAGAGTCAATGGGGATACAACTGTTGGCCCAATGGCCTTCCACTCTAGTTTTGATGATGATCAACACTCATGTAGTTATGTTTACTAATATTCTTGTGTTTCTAAGTTTCAGATCATTAACAGGATATTAGTTGGTGATTAGCTTCAACAAGATGATTAGAAGCTTATCATGGTGATTCCGGTGCCAAAGCTTGAAGATCATACCTTTGCACTTGAGAATCACAGAGTTTTGGAGCAAGTCTACTTGAAGATGAAGATCGTCAAGAAGACTTAGGTATCCTAGTTTAGATAGAGTTTTAGATCCATTTGTAAAGCTTAGTTTAGTTGATATGCTCAAGTGCACAAATCACACACGTTTTATGATTGAGTTTTGGTTTTCATGAATAGTTTATCAAAACAAGTTTACATATGGTATATGTATAGTAGATGTTTTCTATTTATACATACATGCTTTAACTTGGTAAACAAACTTATTTTGATATCCCTATTCATGTTTTTGGAAAAATCAAGTTTGACAAAATACAGGTTTTGTTTTGATAAATTTGCAAGACTCTAAAATGAATTGATATGTTGATATATTGTCTTGAAATTTTTTATCACATGTTTATGTTTTAACATAAAATGATAAAACAATTTTTAGAAAAATATATTTTTAGAAAAACAGTTTTTATTGTGATTAAACTATTTTTTAGATTTACTGTGAATTTATGGGATTTTTATTGAGTGAAAAGACCTATTTTCAAATCCCGTATCTGTGCAGATCTGCACTGTGCCTGCCAGGCCAGTTCGGTCGACCGGACCGGTCGACCGCACCAAGTGGCCGGTCGACCGGGTCGGTCGACCGATGTGCACAGACGTGCACGCTGGCTACACATTGTAGTCGGTCGACCGGACCGGTCGATCGAGTTGAGAGTTCAACTCTCAGGATATTTCGGTCGACCGGGCCGGTCGACCGCTAGTGCCCACGGTCACTTTTCTGACCGTTGGCGGTCGACCGGGCCGGTCCGACCGACGCCTGTCAGAGCTGCCAGCTCAGCTCTAACGGCTAGTTTTCTGTTTGGCCTATATAAACTCCATCTCTTTGGGGATTTTGGCCAAGATTTTTAAGAGGAAAAATTCCAGGTTTCTGAAGTGTTTAAAAGAGTTTTAAAAAGTAGTTTTTGAGCTTTAAACTTCTAATCTTTATTGTTTTGGGTTTTTGGAAATCAAAGAGAACTAGGTTTTGGGATTTGATTTGATCTTTTATTTCTATCATATACAAGAGATTTCCCAAGTAGTTTTTCTTTGTTGCTTATTTCCAAAAACACTTAGTTTCCACACTTGAGCCATATCTTCTATCCTAAAATTAGGATTTTTTTTTTGTGAAAAAAGAAAAAGAGTGTTTGAGGTTGTTGTTGTAAACCTCTAAGTTGTACACCCTTATTCTTGTTGTATCCCTCTTCGGTAGAGGTGATCGGGTGATTGGTTTGTGAGCCTCTTAGGTAGAGGTGTTTGTTGTTGTTGGCTACGGGCCGTATCCCTCTTCGGTAGAGGTGGATTGTGGTTGTATAGCCTCGGTGGCTTTGTAAGGTTGAGAGAGGAGTTTGGTACTCCTATAGTGGATTGGGAAATCCTACACGGTGGTGTAGGCGGGGATGTAGAGCAAGGTGCTCGAACCTCGAAACAAATCTTTGTGTTAGCGTTTGAGCCATTGTCTCTCTAAACCCTTACTCTCTTTACTTTGTGCAAGCATCATTCATTCATTGCATACATATCTTATACATTGCTTGTGTTGCCTTGCATCTTTTATATTGCAATTCGTTCTTTATGCTTGGCTTGATTGTGTGTGCACATATTTCATATTGCTTGGATTGCTTGTGTGTGTGGGCCTAATTTGTACTCATCCAACAAGAGCTTCACATAGCACCTCAACCCATTTCAAGGGAATCAAGAGGAGTTAGTCCAGAGCCTCGCAAGGGGAATTCGGCTACACTTGTTGTATTGTATCAAGTTTGTGCAACATTTGCATTAGCTTCCGCATTTAGCGCACTTAGTTTGCATTGAGTTTCTTAGATTAGCACTTACACCTATTCACCCCCCCTCTAGGTGTTTTTCAATTGGTATCAGAGCTAGTGCTCCTGATACTTAGGCTTAACATCTTAGGAGTGATCCATTTGCTTGCTAATCTCATTTGCATTTGTTTGTTTGCACATTCATATATAGTTTACCATGGACTTCATGACCCCTCCTGGCTTTGACCCTTCCAACATTGATGTTTGGAAGTATAGGATGTCCATGTACCTAAAAACCCTAGGTTTGCATGTCTTTCTTGCCGCCACCAAGAGATGTTATCTTGGTGATTGCAATCATATAGGGGCCAATGCACAAGCCCTAGAGGCCATTAGAAGCACTTTACCTAAAGAATATCTTTTACGTGTTTCTAATCTTGATTCCGCTTTTGCAGTGTGGAACAAGTTGACAACAACCACCAACACCTCCAAGCTTCAAGTCCAAATCCAACAAGAAGAGGAATCTAGTGGAGAATCCGATCCACAATGCTTCATGGTCCAGGGAATGACTCCCTTGAGGTACATTCGGAATCCCACCTAGATAGTGATTATGATGCTAGTTCTTCATGTGATGATATTGTTATCCCCCCATGCTTTGAATGAAGAACTATCTATTGTTTGTGAAAAACTAATTGAAAAATATAAGATTTGAAAAAGAAAAGTCTAGAAATTGAAAAGAAAATAAGTGTTTGCATTCTAGACTTGATTGTGTTTTGCAAGAAAAGGTGAGGTATATAATGAAAGGGATTCATTAAAATCTCAACTTGATCTTGCACTTAAAGAAATGTTTTTTAAAATCTAAAAATAATTGCCATGTTCTTTTGAAGAAAAATGAGAACTTGTCTTCAAAAGTTGATTTTGTTTTTAAAGAGATGTTGATTTGAAAAATAAAATTATTTCTATTTCAAATGATTTAGATGTTTGTTTAAAGAAAAATGAATTTTTACAAATAAGATTGATGCACATGTTTGCCATGCTAGTGTAGCTTCTTCATCTAGTCTACCTAATGCATGTACCTCTTCTTCCAAAATTATTGATGATATTTGTATGTTAAAGAAGAGAGTAGATTGTTTGGGCTCCACTATGAGCCAATTGCCATGAACCACTCACGGTTGGAAATCTTGGTTCGAAAGAAACAAGTTCCATCCTTTATGCATGCACACCCATCACGGCATACACATGCTTCACGGACACCATCAACACAAGTATGCTCATGTGTACACATGTACACATTGTGGCCGAAAAGGCCATCTTGCTAAATTTTTGCTATGATCGTTTACATGTTGAAAATTTAGCCAGAGAGGGAAGGGTACTAACCCCCATGGACACAACCACAACATGGATGTGGGTACCAAAAGACCACCCCTCCTATTATTTTTGATGTAGGTGTGGGCTCTCACATGACGTGTGAGTGATAGCACCTTGGAGTGGATGCGTTCCGGACTTAAAGGAAATCAATTGGATGCATCACTTTCAAGGGAAGATTTGGTGGAGATGACCACCATGTTTTGGAGACAAGGAGAGTTGCTTCTTCGGTTCTGGTAACAATCCTTTACTCCATTTATTGTTTACATGCTTTCCATGTTTTAATTTTATAGCATGTTTTTGATGTCTATGGATTAGTATGTTCATTCCATGTTTATTAGATCCTTGACATACATGTATAGTATCTGAGACACACATGCTTATTTGATTCACATTTAGTGTTCTCACCGTTTGTTTAGCTATAATGTACATCATGAATCTAATACATGTGAATTTACATAGTAATCATGTTTAGTTTTTATCATGATGACTTTATATTTGTTTTGATGCTTCATGTTTTGAATATATGTTTAGATGCTTGTTTTCATTAAGACTAGTTAATACTTGTACATAGAGTGGGCTATAAATAAATCTATATATGTTTGAGCTTGATTGCTTATTTGAACCCATTAGATGTGCTAGTATAGTCTAGTTTTGATGATTCATACATTTCAAACTTGTATTCCATTTTTGGATTTGTTTTATGATTGTGTGTTTCACTTCATGTATATGTTTGTATTGCCAAACTTTAAGATATACATGTATACCCCTTGAGTCATTTGCCTTTCATTATGCAAATCTATATTTGGACTCAATTGTGTTTAGGGATATGTATGTATGTTACTTCATGTTTGACATTCATACATATACCTTGAAATGAAATTTGTTGTGATGAAAATTTAGTTTTCATGTTTCATGTATTTATGTTTAACTTCATGTATATGTCTATCTAGTTCAAACTAATCTTATACATTACATCTTTTTGAGCCACGTGCCTTCATGAATATACATTTAGTGGACTCGTTGAGTTTTGGATATGTATGTATATTTTAGCTTGTATTAGACATACATATGCCTTGAAGATTAAATAAGGAGTTTTATATGATTTTTCATGTTTTTGATGGAATTATGTTTTAAGGAATAATTGAGCTTAATGAAATATTTTTCATGATTATGATCTTCACATATTATTTGTACACTCATATCTATTGCTCATGTTTTGTTTCTCATGAGTTATGCTTTATTGGTTAGAGTGATGATTATCATGTGAATTTCATTTTTGTTTTATTCCTTGCTTGAAGGATTTCGTGTTAGTTAACAAGTTTTCCATTTAACTAGTTGCGGTATTCTTCATATGGTAGAGATTTCAAACAAACTACATTTTCAAATCTATTTTTGAAAACCCTACTCCAAGGCGGTAGGATGGGAGATCATGTTCATGTATGCCCTAAATTGAAAATCTTTAAAACTTGAATTATGATTGGGTGGTAGATAATATGATGTATACACTTGAACTTATTATTATGTCAATTGGTATCATTGAACTCTTTCAATTGGTATCATTTTGATCTTCTTGTATACTCATATATGTTTTTGTATGTATGTATGCTTTAAATTCCAAGTATATCAATTTCTATTGGTATCTATCTTTCATACATATATATGTGTGTGTTTATGCTAGTGCTTGAGTTTCATTTTGTTAAATTGATTACTTTTAATTGTTATCAAGACTATGCATGTCTTTAGTTTGTTTTTCATAAAGGGGGAGAAATTTGATTTTGTATTTCAATTGGTATTTGTACTCCCACTCTTTATGATTAAAAGTTGCTATTTGAACATATGATATCACAATCAAATTTGTTTATATATTTTCAAAATGAAATATATTCTTACATTGGTATCAAAATTTGTGTTTAGACATTCAAAATTTGTTATGTTGTTTTACAATTGGTAATTTGTTATGTTTAATTACAATTGGTATTTTCAAAATTTGTTTAAAGAAAATATTCAAAATTTTGATTTGTATTTCTATATGCAAGGAGAGCTTAACGTCTCTCTTACATATAGATTCATGTTGAGTATATTATAATTGAGGAGCTTGACAACTCTTCTTTATATGATATACGTGTGTAGGGGAGCTTCACATCTCCTCTTATGCATTACATAATATGTGTTATGTGAATTGGGGCTTGTCATCCCTTCTTCATGTAATGCATATGTGTAGGGAAGCTAACTTAGCGTCTTCCTCTTCATGAATGTATATAGCATATACATATATTGATTCTTGTTTATTGGTATCAAGATGCTTCATTGACATATTTTTAATTGATATCATGTTTGTAGTCACCCCTTATTGATTTTGTTTTTTTTTGTTTAGACAAAAAAGGGGAGAACATTGTTTGCATTGTTTTTGATTGACAAAAGGGGAAGAAAGATTTTTCCCCTCATTTTATCTATGGTTTTGATTGTTTACCCCTTTGTTGATGATTGACAAAAGGGGGAGAAAGATTTATGAAGATTTTATATGCATGCTTATGTTTTTATAGGCATATATTATGTTTTAATCTCAGAATATTAAGTTTAATTGATATATAGAGTTTGCTTTGTATTGGTATCTAGAGCTTATTTGTTTTGAATATTCCATTTGATATCTAGAACCATTTATTGTTTATGCATATGCATTTTTCATGTTTAATATTCATTGCATATATTTATGTTTATCCCTATGCATGTGTTAAGGGGGAGCTTCCTTGAAGCTTATCTTTAATCCATGCATATATAACTCTATGA
Source organism: Agave tequilana (assembly GCA_038442645.1). Lineage (NCBI taxonomy): Eukaryota > Viridiplantae > Streptophyta > Magnoliopsida > Asparagales > Asparagaceae > Agave > Agave tequilana. Next base: position 92,020 of record JAVJIF010023663.1, read on the forward strand.
GTTTTGTCATCATCAAAAAGGGGGAGATTGTTGGCCAATGGCCTTCACTCTAGTTTTGATGATGATCAACACTCATGTAGTTATGTTTACTATATTCTTGTGTTTCTAAGTTTCAGATCATTAACAGGATATTAGTTGGTGATTAGCTTCAACAAGATGATTAGAAGCTTATCATGGTGATTCCGGTGCCAAAGCTTGAAGATCATACTTTGCACTTGGAGAATCACGGAGTTTTGGAGCAAGTCTACTTGAAGATGAAGATCGTCAAGAAGACTTAGTATCCTAGTTTAGATAGAGTTTTGATCTATTTGTAAAGCTTAGTTTAGTTGATATGCTCAAGTGCACAAATCACACACGTTTTATGATTGAGTTTTGGTTTTCATGAATAGTTTATCAAAACAAGTTTACATATGGTAATGTATAGTAGATGTTTTCTATTTATCATACATGCTTTAAACTTGGTAAACAAACTTATTTTGATATCCCTATTCATGTTTTGGAAAATCAAGTTTGACAAAATACAGGTTTTTGTTTTTGATAAAATTTGCAAGACTCTAAAATGAATTGATATGTTGATATATTGTCTTGAATTTTTATCACATGTTTATGTTTTAACATAAAATGATAAAACAAGTTTTAGAAAAACTATTTTTAGAAAAACAGTTTTTATTGTGATTAAAACTATTTTTTTATTTACTGTGAATTTATGGGATTTTTATTGAGTGAAAAGACCTATTTTCAAATCCCGTATCTGTGCAGATCTGCACTGTGCTGCCAGGCCAGTTCGGTCGACCGGACCGTCGACCGCACCAAGTGCGGTCGACCGGGTCGTCGACCGATGTGCACAGACGTGCACGCTGGCTACACATTGTAGTCGGTCGACCGGACCGGTCGACCGAGTTGAGAGTTCAACTCTCAGGATGTTTCGGTCGACCGGGCCGGTCGACCGCTAGTGCCCAACGGTCACTTTTCTGACCGTTGGCGGTCGACCGGGCCG
>JAVJIF010023664.1:0-59697 GCA_038442645.1 Agave tequilana
AGCGTCATTCTTTACCGAAATTCAAACCCTCTCCACGATTTAAGCTGTACCCATCCTTTTTATCATGCGATGCAGTGATCGTGCATAATAAAAGAGTTGTGGGGGTTCCAAGTCATCGTCTGATTCTCTAAGTATTGAGGCTTGAGCCTGATCTATGCCAAAGACAATTGGTGATTGGTCCCTTTTATAAGGAGGGACAATGAAGACAGACCCTTCATTATCCTGGATATGCATACATGCTATTTCTGAGATTGGTAAAGGCATATGCATGGACCTAATATTAACAGATACATCCTCAAGACATAAAGAATAATCAAAAGCAATATTCTCATTAAGAATCCACTCGCTCTCATTTTCAACAGGGTCATTACAATCATAATCATTCAAATACGCTACAATTAGTTTTATACTAATAGTAGCCGGTGCATCTTCTTCTGATTTTGAGTCTGCCCCATTACCACTGTGATGTCATCGGGCAATGACTACTTCAGTGGCTCGATACCCTCTTGGTAAAGGTGGGAGTCAGTGAAGTAATATTCCACTCCTTTGAACAGTTATACATCAGCAAATACTATTTGGAATATAGCATCGTCTCCCATATATTTGAAGTATTGGTGCAATGTGAAAGGGATGATCCAGTTGATATGGATCCATGGTCGTCTGAGCAACAGATTGTAAGGCATGTCAACGTCAATGACGTAGTATGTCACTTCTGATTTCAAATCTCCAATTTGACATCAGAGATGAATCTTGCCTAGCGAGTGACTACTTCCGGCGTTGAAGCCATAAATTATTATAGCGGTGGTGGATAGCTTGTTAAGTGGGATACCCAGGAAGTAGAGAAGCCTCTTTGGAATGATGCTGAGAGCAGACCTCGGATCAACTTGGATCCTCTCAATACATGTAGAACCGATATACCTAGTGTAGTGTAAAGGTCTATCATGTTTATTATCTTTGAGTAAAGCATATCCTCAAGAGTGAAGGTGATGGATGGCACCTTCATTGCACCAAATGACATTAGGGGCATGGAATCCCGTCATCATCAGTAAAGGTTACCGGCACTTGTGTCAGAAAGGTTTCTGAATCAGCAAGTGCATCTTTAAGTGCCTCTCTAGTCTCCTTTGAGAGGCGAAGTAGCTCATACAGAGTCATACGAGCTGGAATATTGGCGAGCTGGGCTAATATGTCGAAGCAAAAGGGAGCGTTGAACCCCTTTGGAGGATTCTTCTTCAATGTTTTGTCGAATCAGACCTCCTTTTACTTCCCTTCGTCCAGCGGCGGGGGTGGTGCCGGGGCCTGAACTAGTGCAGTTGTTCCCGATGTTGTTGGCTATTGTATCTCATCGGGGGGGTCTGGTTGTACTGACGCAGGTACAACTTTTCAGACCGGGTGCCTACTGGTTGTAAGGTAGAAGGCCGTGATGCCAAGGCAAGCTTCTCCTCTTCTGAGTCACTAAGAGAAGTTATAGTCACAGCGTCATCATCCGTTGCAAGGGAGACAGTGTTACACAACTTGTCTTTGAGCTTATGCTTGCTGAATTCCCATTGCTCTGCATTGATGATATCCAGGTGGATCCACATGATCTCTTCAGATTTTGTCGCCATTGTTATCAGGCCCTTGCTTTCTACACTTCTACCTTTGGGCTGATAACATCCAATCTGGCTTTCAGGACTGGGGTTACTCTAACTTGGACCGTTGTTTTTAGGAAGGTCCCAAAATTGAGTCACCATATTCACAGTGACTTTCTTTTGTTCTCGATTTGAGAGCCAAAAATCCTACGTCAACTAATACTTGGATCTTGTCCTTGAGGACAAAGAATTTGCTGGTGGGATGATGTACCATTTTGTGAAAAAGACAGTAGTTGGCGTCGTTTGTACGTCCTACTTTATTAGGCCGTCGAACTTCAGGTAATTTAAGCTTATTACTCTTGTAAAGAAAGTGGAAGATTGTCACCATCTGCTCATCTTTGAAGGGATAGACTTTTGACAGGAATTTAAACATCTGATTGTCACTTGTGCCACTTTTCTGCTTTGGTTGTGCTGCCCCTGATAGCTCAACCGTCATGGTTTCTTTCCCTTTTGGTTAGAAAAATTGGGTTGCATCACGCCTCTTGGTGTTGACCCCCATTTGTTCTTGGCTACCGAGGGTTCAAACTTTTTAGCTGATTTCTCGGCTATCTCAGCTTGCTCGATAAGCTCTTTCATGTATGGCCTTTGACAGCCCCCATACGAATTTTCACTTTGTCGAGAAAATTATGCCGACAAGTCTGGAGTAACATAGGCAATGGCATACTAGCGGGACATATAAGAGAAAGGTTGTGAAACCTTTCAATATATTCCCGCACGGGCTCTCCTTCTCTTTGGACCATTGAGAGGAGCTTGTCCATAATCACCTCAGTGTCATCCTTGTAGAACCGAGAGAGGAATCAGGTTTCTAGATGGAATTGATGGAGCCGCTGGGTAGACTTCTGAATCAATCAAAGGCTATCCCTTTAATGTTGGCCCAATGGCCTTCCACTCTAGTTTTGATGATGATCAACACTCATGTAGTTATGTTACTAATATTCTTGTGTTTCTAAGTTTCAGATCATTAACAGGATATTAGTTGGTGATTAGCTTCAACAAGATGATTAGAAGCTATTCATGATGATTCCGGTGCCAAAGCTTAAAGATCATACCTTTGCACTTGGAGAATCACGGAGTTTGGACTGAGTCTACTTGAAGATGAAGATCGTCAAGAAGACTTAGGTATCTAGTTTAGAGTTTGTGTTTTAGATCCATATTTGTAAAGTTTAGTTTAGTTGATATGCTCAAGTGCACAAAACACACACGTTTCATGATTTGGTTTTTGGTTTTCATGAATAATAGATCAAAACAAGTTTACCTTATACCTATGTATATTAGATATGTTCTAGATATACATACATGCTTTAAACTTGCTAGACAAACTTATTTTGACTATCCTATTCATGTTTTGGAAAATTCTAGTTTGATAAAATACAAGTTTTGTTTTTGATAAAATTGGCAAGACACAAAAATGAATTGATATGATTGATATATGTCTTGAAATTTTTATCACAAGTTTGGTTATCAAAGTAAAATGATAAAACAAGTTTTAGAAAAACATATTTTTAGAAAAACAGTTTTTATTGTGATTAAAACTATTTTTTAGATTTACTGTGAATTTATGGGATTTTTATTGAGTGAAAAGACCTATTTTCAAATCCCGTATCTGTGCAGAACTGAGGACTGGCTGACAGGCCAAGTCGGTCGACCGGACCGGTCGACCGCACCATAGGCCGGTCGACCGGGACGGTCGACCGACGTGCACAAGTCTGTGCACGTTTTGGAGTCTCTGGGACGGTCGACCGGGCCGGTCGACCGAGATGAGAGTTCTGCTCTCAGGATGTTTCGGTCGACCGGGCCGGTCGACCGCTATTGCCCAACGGTCATATTTTTGACCGTTGGCGGTCGACCGGACCGGTCGACCGGCAGTCTGTCAGACTGCCAGCTCAGCCTAACGGCTAGTTTTGTATAGGGGCTATATAACCCCATCTCTTTGGGGATTTTTGCCAAGTTTTCTAAGAGAAAAATTTTCAGTTTTCTGAAGTGTTTAAAAGAGTTTTCAAAGGAGTTTTTGTGCTTTTAACTTCTCATCTTTATTTGTTTTGGGTTTTTAGAAAATCAAAGAAAACTAGGTTTTGGGATTTTGATTTGGTATTTCATTTTCTATCATATACAAGAGATTTCCCAAGTAGTTTTTCTTTGTTGCTTATTTCCAAAAACACTTTGAATCCACACTTGAGCTATATCATACTATCCTAAACTATTAGGATCTTTGTTTTGTGGAAAAAGAAAGAAAGAGAGAGTTTTGAGGTTATTGTTTGTAACCTCTAAGTTGTACACCCTTATTCTTGTTGTATCCCTCTTAGGTAGAGGTGATCGGGTGATTGGTTTGTATCCCTCAAGTGTGAGGTGATTGAGATTGGTTGTGAGCCTCTTTGGTAGAGGTGTTGTTGTTGGTTGTTGTTGGCCTCGGTGGAGGTTGTATTGAGAAAGGAGTTAGGTACTCCTAGAGTTGTAAGAAATCCTCTTTGGTAGAGGTTCCCTCGGTGGGAGTTGAGATAGTGAAAATCCTACACGGTGGTGTAGGCGGGGATGTAGAGCAAGGTGCTCGAACCTCGAAACAAATCTTGGTGTTTGCGATTGCTCCCATTGTCTCTCTAACTCTCTCTCATTTACTTTGTGCAAAGCATCATACTTCATCTCATATCATACTTGCTTGTGTTGAGCATATTTCTTATTGCCTTGCATTAGTTCATATTGCTATATCCTTGATTGCTTGGCTTGATTGTGTGTGCACATTGCTTGAATTGCTTGTGTGTTTGTGCATCACCTATACTCATCCAACAAGAGCTTCACATAGCGCCTCAACCCATATCTAGGGGAATCAAGAGGAGTTAGTCCAGAGCCTCGCAAGGGAATTCGGCTACACTTGTTGGATTGTATTAAGTGTGTTGCAAGATTTGCATTAGCTTCCGCATTTAGCGCACTTAGTTTGCATTTAGTTTATTAGATTAGCACTTACACCTATTCACCCCCCCTCTAGGTGTTTTACACTTAAGGGTGTCAATGAATAGTCTGGCCATGACAACGTCGTTGTCTATCATGTTTCTAGTTTGCAATCGGAAGTAGTAGATGTGCTGATTCAGCGAGCTCTTGCCATCATACGTGTGTAGTATAGGTTGCTTGAACTTTGGTGGATAGGGAACTGAATCTCATTCCAGCGGTTAAGGACGCCTCATCCCTACTCTTTTTAGCTCATCACTCTGAGGTAGAGATGCAATCTGAGCTTGGATGCCTTTGATTACCTCGGCATCTACTAAGGGGCTTTCCTTTATCTTCTTAGTCTTAGGATGTTCATCATGATGTAATCTGAGCTTGGATGCCTTTGATTACCTCAGCATAAACTAAGGGGCTTTCCTTTCACTTCTTAGTCTTAAGATGTTCATTATTGTTATACTTTTTCTCATTGCAATTTCTACCAGTGTCATTGATGTTCCGGTTGACCAAGAGTTGAGCTAACATCTACTGGATGTTAGCCAAGGCTTCTTGCTAAGTCCTGGAGGTTTGCTCTTGCGCCTCCATTCGCCGACCGAGATATTCATGGAGATTGTTGTCGGCTATGTTGACAAACATCATCCCGTTTGCTCGGAGCTGGCGGTAGCGGAAGAAGCATATTCACTGGGTTCTCCTTCATTATTTGACCATCGAAAAATGCTTCTTAACGGCTCTGGTGATAATGCTCTAGAAGAAGAAGATTGTCCATAGTTGTAGGGTATCTTAACCCTAGAGCGGGTACACTGAAAGGCACCTTTGGGTTCAATCAGAACCTGACTTAAGCCTGGGTTATAGTCAGGGTCTGGAGAACTGACGGAGGGTGTGTGAACCCCCTGTCTCCCTCTTCGAGATCATGTCGGATCTCTCCCTCTACTTGTCATGTTGTCAGAGGCTGCGGCGAGGCAAGATTTTCTGGCTTTCCTCTTCCTTCTAGACTTGGATTCTTTGGAGGTCAGGGCTGACAAACGGTCGAACACTGACAATTTGTTTAGAAGAGGCGTTATGGGGATTGACCCCAAACAATAATCAACGGAATACACGGCACTATGGAAATTGACCATAAACAACAGTCAGCAGAATGCACGGTCACAGTTGATACCCTGCTCGTCCACACTGAAACGGTGAGATGCGAGCTTGCTCTTCAGGGCTGAATTTTCATTTGTTGCTTAGAAATTCCCGCAAGTCTATATTGACCTGACCCAATCAATCCAACACGGAGACCCCCGGGAGGCCAGAAGTAAGCCCAGACGGGCTGAAAAGTCCTAGGCTTAGACTTAGACTTAGCATTATAGGCTTTGGTGAGCCTCGATTTGGCTGAAGTCATAGCTTCGCTGCGAGGCAAAGCTATGTGAGCACCTGGTGCTTCAGCATTGTTGATCAATGCTTCATTTTGAGTGAAATAACTTTGTTGTTAGCACTAGAAGATGCTTCAACTCTAGCTTCGCAGCTAAGAGTGGCTTTAGCTGAGGGCGAAGCTTCGCTTTTAGCACTGATGGGTGCTTTACCTTTAGCTTCGTGGGAGAAGCGAGGCTAAGCTCTGAGCAAAGCTGAAATTGCCTCGTAGCCAAAAACTTTATAAGATTCATCAGAAGTTTAGATCAGAGAATTTTTAGTCTCGCACGAGGTTGAATTGGACTTCCAGATAGTCTTAGAGCCTGCTTAAGCTTTGAGCGCAGTGCGAAAGCACTAACGTGAAGTAACACGAGGCTCTGTTGAGACTAAGACAGACTTCAAAGAAGTCTGTTTAGCTTTGCATAAAGTTGATATAGGCCTACAGATGGTCATCTTAGTCTTATCAAATACTTGCTTCTCGACAGTGGTCAGAGGAGACCTAACCACTGAGATCTTTCTGTGCTTGTGCACATTCGAGGGACTTTTGCCACCCCCAGAGAGGACTTGCTCAAACCTCTCTTGGTCAAACTGGAAGACCAACATCTCGGTAGTGGACCCAAGGGTCTCATCATCGCATTGCAGCATTGTCTTCTCATTGTTGGAGAAGATATTCCCCAACGGTGTCACCATCTTATTTTTCATTGAATTGAAATGTGGAAAACTTTATAAAAGCTGAAGAGAATTACAAAGAATTGATTAAAAGAATAAAAAATTACAAGAACTCTCTTTTCTTAGAGTTTCTGGAGAAGTACGTTGGTGGAAGTCTCGTCAGCGCGCGACCACTTTGTTCCGTTGACGATGCGAGTGATTGAGTTTTCGAGTCTTCTGTCTAAGGATTCCTTCTTGCCTGGCTCCAGAAATTTTTTGAGAAAGAACTATCGTGAGGGTATTAACATCCTGAAAGAGAAGCAAGATTCTTCTAAAGAGTTTGCAAGCTTAAAGAATAATCTCTCTGAAAAGAATCTTTAGCCTCTAGTCTTTGATGGGGAAAATTCAGCCCTTAACCTGTCTAGCAATGGGCTATTTATAGGCATTCTGGGGTGTAACAATCCCTCCTAAAAATCAGCAGATTGATTTACCAATCTGATCTAACTTTGCTCCTAGAGCCAGGATAGTTTCGCGGTGAAGCTAATCATAGTTGGAGTGAAGTTAGAGACCTCGCGCGGAGTCACTTATCCAACTGGCTTAAGATTTGTTGCAACAATCCCTTGATTCTTTCCATCTATCAAGAGATTTGCCTTGATCTTCTCCAATTGATTGAGGAGTGATAGGATCAAGGCAAGGATCAGAAGCTATCTACAAAGCTTGTAGCGAAGCTTAGCGAGGAGATCTTTAACAAAGCTGGAGAACAGCTTTCAATTGAGTTTTAAAGAGGCTCAGGTGAAGCTAGCAGATTAGCGAAGCTGGGTATTTAGCTTTCTAGATTTTTTTTCTTCCGAGGACAACAATTGGCTCATTGTCTGCTTCAACTGGATCAGTAGAGTCTAAATCACCGTCTTGTCCATCATGGATGGACATGTCTTCAGCTTGTCTGTGACTTGTCTTTTGGAAGTGTCGACAAGTTTGACATCGTTCGGACCGATTGAAGCGCTGCCTGGAAATTTGTTTTTTCGGTGTGTGAACAATATATAGAATATAGTTGTATAATAATGAAAACTCTATTTCTAATACAATTATAATATAATATGTTTGCTAATCCTAATACTACTCTTAACACCCCCTCAAACTCATGGTGGATCAAACAATATGAGTTTGCCCAACAATGCTCCAAATCTAGCAGTAATGTATAATCTAGTTGTATTGTGCGACTTTGTAAAGAAATCTGCAATCTGCTTCTCTGAACAAATATATGGGAGTGACATAGTACCTGAAGTGAAATGCTGACGAGTGAAGTAGCAGTCGATCTCAATATACTTCGTCCTCTCATGAAAGACTGGATTGGTGGCAATCTTTATAGCACTCTGATTGTCACAAGCAAAAAAGTGTAGGATCTATAAAAAACACCAAATTTTGCTAAAAGTCTCCTTACATGAATGATCTCCCTAGTGTTTGTAGGCATAGACCTGAACTCAGCCTCGCAGCTGAAACATGAAATAACATCTTGCTCCTTGCTTCACCATGAGATCAGTGAATCACTAAGGAACAAATAGAAACAAGTGGTAGAGCAGTGAGTGTACGGACAATCAGCCCAGTCGTATCGGCATAAGCTCGAAGTTGTAATGAAAAGGTGGATGACATGAACAATGATTGAGTGGTGGTGCCTCTGAGATATCTGAGAATTTGAAGAAGAGCACTATAATGAGCAAAGTGTGGTGCAGATACAAACTGGCTGACAATGTTGTCTGCATGAGCAATATCTGGTCTCGTCAAACAGAGATATACAAGTTTACCAACTAGTTGACTTTACCTAGTAGGATATGCAAGTGGTGTACCATCTGAAGGAATGAGCTTCGAATGAAGCTCTAGTGAAATATCTGCGATCTTTATATCTATAATTACAACAACGTCAATAATATCAGATGTGTATTTCTGCTGTGAAATAAGAATCTCCTGCTCAGTTTGAGCTATCTCCAACCCTAAAAAAGTACCGTAAATGACCAAGGTCCTTCGTATGAAACTGATAATAAAGATATTTTTGTGTATCAGTTGTACCTGCAATGTCATCAACTATAACTATCATATCATCAACGTGCAACACAGAAGAACACGCCCCTGCCGCGAGGTCCGCACAAACAGAGACTCTGAAAACTCTGCTCAAAACCATCCTGTGGGTGATCATCCTGTCCTGAAAACTAATCACTGTGCTTTGCTGAAAACCAAACGATATGAGGGCTACTGAAAACACTCAAACCAAGCTCATGGAGCCTGTTTGAGACCATATATAGTAAGACGAAGATGACAAACATGATTTGGAGGTGTAGTAAGACCTGGGGGTGGCTGCATATATACATTATCAGTCAATGAGCCGTGAAGAAAAGCATTCTTCACATCCATCTGATATAAGGGCCAATATCGAGCTATAGCTACTACCAGTAAAGTACGAACTGTGGTTATCTGAGCTACAAGTGCAAAAGTCTCATCGTAGTCAATCCCATGCTCCTGAGTAATCCTTTGGTAACCAGGCAAGCCTTGTGCTGCTCAATGGAACAATTAAGTCGATATTTGACCTTAAAAATCTATTTGCAACTTACAGATTTAACACCCACTGGACAAGGAGCAATATCCCAAGTACTAGTCTGATTAAATGCTCAAAATTCCTCTACCATGGCCTCTCTCAACTCGAGGTATTCAACTGTCTCCCAGTAAGAACTGAGCTCACTAGTAGTATGTATGGTGGTAAGAAAAGCCTAAAACTTTGGTCACAAGGATATAGTACTAGCAAAATCAAACTGGTCAAGAGGACCAGTACAGCTAGGGGTAGAATGGGTAGGTAGCTTGTGGGTGCTCTGAGCGACGAAGAGGTGGTGGTGGTGAAGGAGAAGTAGGGGTGGTGGGGGTGGGGGTGGTGGTGTTAGAGGGGATGGTGGCATAAGTAACAGGGGGATCCTCGTGGTCCAGAGTCGGGGGTTAGTATAACATCAGTAGGGACTGTACGAGAATGGTCATTCGAGGAATAGACACATTAGGAGCTAGAGGGAGTGGATCAATAGAAAATCTAAAAGACACATGTAGTGTGTCAGGAGGCGACAAAAAGTGTACATCCTGAGATGAAGGTGAAAAATAAGGAGAGTCCTCAACGAAGGAGACATGATGGGATATGAGAAGACGATGTGCCAAGAGATCATAACAGCAATAACCCTTATGCTCAGAATTAATGCCAAGTAAGACGCACTTAGCTGATCGGGCAGATACAGCTTAGTGCCCTTATTCGAAGGAAGGACATAGTAGGTTCTCCCAAATGTGTGGAGCATGCTATGGTCGGGAGGAGAGGAGTAGAGATACTCATCAGTGTCTTCCGAGCCAAGACAGACGACATGGTGGTGTTAATAAGGTTGACAGCAGTGAGAATAGCCTCTGCCCAAAATATGTGAGGAACAGAAGAGGATATCAGTAAAGTACAAGCAGACTCCAGTATATGACGATGCTTGCGCTCAGCTACCCCATTTTGTTCATGAGTGTATAAGCATGATGATCGGGGAAAATCGCGCACAAAAAGTGTATGTTTTGAAATCAAGATTTAAAGAGTGTGTGTGTGTTTGGCTTCCTCGATACTTCTGTTATAACATAGAGGCTAAAACGAGTCAAATCCATAAGGACGGGAGGCGATAGAAGCTTACGCGGTATGTTTACGTGTATGTTAACGGTTCTTCTATATTTGAAAGAATGAAAAGAAAAGAAAAAAGAATAAAAGAGAAGCACGGTGAAAACAAAGAAGTGGGAAACATAGAAAAGAATGTATTTGTGGTTTTTGAAATATTTCTAAAATAAAGTAAAAGATAAAGAAAACTCATACCAACTAACTACTAATGACTCCACCAATATGCTAACTTCTTAGTGATAGTTGCCTCACATGTATCATTGGCCATCACTAGTCCTTAGTTCAAGAGCTTTTCAAAGCATGACCCATATGTTAACTTTCACATCTAAACTCAACACAACAAGTGCAAGTTACACAAAAATCATCAAAACTAACAAGAGTAAGTATGGAATAAAATAATGTTACATTGTTAGAGAGTTAGGATGTTAGAGTGTTAGAATCCATCTTCATGAGCCACCAATGGCTCTTGCAAGAGCAAGGCCAAGTAGAGGCTATTAGATTCATGTGGATTATCAAGTAAGAGTTTGACTAGTTAGTGGTTAGTAGTAGTTGCCATGAGAGAAAAGATTAGCTAAACATGTAAAGAGTTAGAGAAGAAGCAAATAGAGATAAAGGAAGAACCTTTCATAGAATGTCACCCTCCATTATAAGAACTTTCTCTTCTATCCTAAGATCACTCTCTTTCCTATTACATGATCTATAAAAATGAAAAATATAAAAGAAGAAGAAGAACTAACCTGAACTATCCTAAACTGCAACATGAAGAAGAAACTACCCTAACTCTCTGTATATATTTATCTTCAAAACCCCAAGGGGGTATTTATAGACACCAGGGGAAAGGAGGCCAACCCCTGGCCCAAAGCACGGGCGCGGCCGCGTCCGTACGGCCGCGAAAACGAGACCATAGCCGTGTTTTCGCGACTCTTCTGTCCCCTATCAGTTGGATATCCCGATTTCTGATTTTGGCCCCTGGTTTTGACGAATTAGCTTTCCAAAGTGAATGGATATATTATAGGCCTTTAATCACCCATTAAATGATGATTTAGGGTCTTCCTCTTCATTGCACACCATGAATCTAGAAACATACAAGAGATGTATTATTAGCAGAATTTAATATTAAATAAATGTGAAGATATGATATGAAATATGCAGTTTTAGAGACTAATTACATGACTGCTGAAAAAGAGTATCTAAGACTGAAGGATAGATCTCATGGTAGTGGAGATACACTGACGACCACAATCAGCGCGAAATGTCTTAATTTTCGTATTGAACTGAGTATTGTTGGCCCAGTGGCTTGTTGACACTTAAAAAAGACAAGATTCTCATTGGTCCGAACGATGTCTAAACTTGTTGACATTTATAAAAGACAAGGGACAAGACGAGCTGAAGACCAGTTTTCACCCACCTCCAAGGGACAAGGAAGCGGCTTGGACTCCACTGATCCAGCAAGCAGAACAGTGAACCCGGATTGTTTCTAAACAGACCTCAGCAGGTCTAAGATGCTAGCATTTAGCATTACATTAGCCCAAGGAGATAGCCTCGATTGAGAGGCTAGCATCATCCAACTTCGCCAGGAAGCTAACTGACAGCTTCGCCGAAAAGCCTCTTTTCGGACCTCGCCAAAGATTGCCTCTAGCTTCGCTATGAGCTTTAAAGCGGGCAGCTCCGCTATCAGCCTGCTATGGTCAACCTTTGACCAATCAAATCTCCTGATGAGATTGGATTCAATCAAATCTAATCCAATCAGGATTCAAATATGGCAGGTGATTGCCGCTATCTCTTTACTCTCTTGAAACGAGTAAGAGGATCAAGGAGAATCTCCCAGCGATATGGAAAGGATCAAAACAGATCAACCGACCTGCCAATTCTAGCTCCGCAGAAGCTATCCTAGCCTCTCAGCAAGGCTACTTTCCAGATTCAAACAGATTCGGTTCAATCTGTTTCCATATCTTCAAGGGGACGATTATACCCTTGCTCTCCTTATAAATAGCCCGTCAGGGGCACAAGGGAGAGAGGATCGCACAAGAGAGAGGATCGCACAAGAGAGAAGACTCCACAAGCAGAGACTTCTTCATAACGCACCGTGCGCTCTCTAATTCAGAGACCTTTCAAGAGAAATACTTCTCTTTTCAGGGTGGTGATACCCTAGCAACCTCTTTTCTTCAAGGAATCTCCGGAACCAGGCGAGAAGGAATTCTCACAGAAGGCGGTTTTGAGAAGTAGCAAGAGGGTTCTACCAATCCTCTATTCTCTGATTCCCGGAACCAGGCGAGAAGGGAATCTCATCGCTCGCATCGTCAAAGGGACAAAGTGGTCGCGCGCTGACCAGACTCCTATTGGCACATTTTCTCAGAATCTCTGAGGAGATCTACTTGTAATCTTTGAGAATACTTGTAATTTAGCTCCTCAAACTTTTATTTGTAAGTTTTCCCCCTTTGCAAACATAATGGAAAACAAGATGGCGACTCCGCTGGGGACTGTATTCTCCTCTACTGAGAATCAAGTGTCGCAATGCGGCGAACAGACCTTCGGGTCTATCTCTGAATTCAGAAAAGCCGGTGCAGCCAGATCTTCTCTGGCTAAATCTTCAAGCAAAGTCTCTGCGGAGACGGAAAAGGTTCTCTGTAAACCTGCCGCAGTTCTCTGGCGCAACAAGAAAACATGCCTGCAGACCAGATCCTGCACTTTTGAGAACCTGGCTATCCAGGTCGATCAAGGAAGATTTGAAGAAGTCCTCTCTGGGGGTGGCCTGACGCTTCGAGCACGGAAGCACAGGAAGGTCTTCATGGCCAAGGTTTCAAATCAGAAACCAGAGGCAGGATCTTGCCAGCACCCCACAGCCCCGCTTGTGGCTATTCAGGTTCCTTGCGAACCTAGGCGTCCCCTGTCAAGGCTGATATGGAAGCCTAAACAGGAGTCTTCAACCAAAGCTTCCGGAGTAGTCATGCCGAGACTGCGCCTCTCCCGCGAAGAAAAGGGTAAGATGCCCATCTGCCCTGACGATGCTGCCAGCCATGAAGTCACGACGGCAATCATACCGTCACCTAAATCAAGGGCAGCAAAGCCTTTTGTCAGCTTCGCTTTCACAAGCGAAGCTATTGTACCGCAACGAATTCACTGGGTTCGCGGCCGCAAGGCTAAGACCGCAGTGTTATCTGAGGTTGATCCCCTTCGCAGCAGAATAGCGGGCAAGGCACCACAGCATGCTCCGCTCCCCAATTCATCAGGCACTAAGCTCGCACCCATCGGTGAAGCTAGCGCCAAAGTACTATTCAGTACTAATCCCTTCTGCAGGGATAAGAGGAACGGAGCATTATCCCTTGTACGCTCCAGAAAGGCCTCTCCACGGGGTTGTTCAGGCTCTGTTGAACCTAACCTGCGACAATTCTTGGCAAACAAGCGGGAATTGGAGTCTCTCCAAACCACCTCCCCTTGTTGTCAAAAAGGATGCCGACTTGTGACAATCCATTCAGCCCGTTGTCGGCAATATCCAATCAAGGCTGCATCTCCGCACAGTCAATCGGCGTTTAACCGGTTGTCCACACATGCCACAAAGAAGCATCATGAAAGGAGTGCTTCGCGAGGCCCAGCCTTCGCGTCCGTCAACATAACCGGAAGAGGACCAGAGCGACACAGGGAGGGTCATACATCTGATGATACCCCTTTCGGCTCCCCAGATCCAGATTATAGCCCGGGCTTGGGTGAAGTCTTGGTGCAAGAAGAAGGTGTTTTCCGAAACACCAGATCCAGGGTGGCGATACCCTATAATTATGAACAGCCTTCCTCCTCGACGGTCCCAACCGTGCCAATACTTAGGCGGTCGCCTCAATCATCTGATGGAGAAGATGAAGACAGCGGGTATGCCTCTTCAGCAACGGTCAGTTCTGTGCGAACGGACAAAGCATCGGTTAATATGGCCGATAACGCCAATGACGATCTTCGTCGGCGTTTGGAAGCTCAGGAGCAGACCTTTAGAACTCAGCAAGAGGCCCTGGACAATATTCAACAGATGCTCGCTCAGCTCCTCAGCAACCGGAATGATGATACCGGGAGTAATCATAACGAGGAGGGACATCTCAGCAATGATCCGCCCAAGACGGAGAGATCTAAGGGAGGCTCTTCCCTGGATACCGAAGTCCTTAAAGGCCTTCAAGCTCAAATTTCATCCCTGGTTCGGAGGGATGAATTAAAGAAAGTAGGGGCAGTTCGTCCTTACCCACTGGAGTGGATTCGGTGCCATATCCGCCAAAGTTCAAACCACCAACGTTGCATACGTATGATGGTAAGAGCTCGCCCAATCAGCACATCTACTATTTCCGGTCTCAGACTGGTAATGTTATAAGCAATGATGCCATCATGGCTAGGCTGTTCATTGGCACCTTAAAGGGAGTGGCGTTCGACTGGTTCCGAAGCCTCCCTCCGGGCTCTGTCAATTCCTGGATTGACCTAGAAACTCGGTTCCTCTCTCGCTTCTATGAGGATGACACCGAAGTGACCATGGACAAACTCCTCTCCACTGTGCAGAGGAAAGGCGAATCTGTCCGTGAATACATTGAGCGGTTCAGAAATCTATCTCTGATGTGCCCAGCAGGGATGCCATTACCCATGCTCTTACAGACATGCAGGCACAACTTCTTGGATCAAGTAGAAGTCCGTATGGGGGCTGTCAAAGCCCATACTTGGAAGGAATTGGTCGAACAAGCTGAGATAGCCGAGAAATCGGCTAAGAAGTTTGAGCCATCCGCCCCTAGAAGCAAATGGGGCGCGAATAACAAAGGGCGTAGCGATCTCCCGCAGTCTTCTCAAGCTAAAGGGAAGGAGATTATGTCCGTCGAGCTGACCGGGGACATGCAGTCAAAGGCCAAGAAGAGCGGCGTCAACAGCCAGGAGCCTAAATTCCCTCCAAAACAGTATTCCTTCAGAGATGATCAGGTGGTCACGATATTCCATTTGCTCCACAAAGGAAATAAGATGAAGCTACCGGATGCTCGGCGTCCTAATGAGATAGGGCGCACAAATGACCCCAAATACTGTCTTTATCATAGGATGGTCCATCATCCTACTGACAAGTGCTATGTCCTCAAAGACAGGATACAAGCCCTAATAGATGCCGGCGTCCTCACATTGAAAACGGAACAGAAGAAAGTCACTGCCAATATGGTGACTCTTGAGTTCGGCACTGCCCAGAAGGTCACAGTTCCCGACGGGACCTATTCAGCCTCGGCACCGCGGTTGGAAGTCAAGCATCCTCCAGCCATGACTCAATACAACAAGGGTCTCGTCCCTTTGACATTGGAGACGGGGGAAGTTATATGGATACACCCTGACCTCGTCCAAGACATACAGCGGACGTCGAAGGACTCCAGCAAAAAGGGCAAGTCCTGCAATGTCATCTCTGTTTTGCCAGATGATGGTAATCTTACTTCGGCTTCCGTCAGTGATTCGGAAGAAGAGAAGCATGCTTGCACAGCGCAGGCAGATGCGCCTCAACAGACGGGCACCCGGTTTGGAAGATCATACTTAAGGCAGTATGACAAGTCTACTGACGAGATACAACAGCAAACGACGTCAGTACCAATGCCGGCATCCACTCCAATTCCAGCCAAGGGAAAGGAGAAGCCTAAGGAAGTGCGGTTCGACCATGCGTTGAAGAAACCGTCAGTCCAAGGTTTAGCCACGCCCTTCCGCTTTGATATATTGGCTCACTTAGCCAATATCCCGGCTCGTATCACAATACACGAGCTCCTTCGTCTCTCTAAAGAGACAAGAGAAGCACTCAGAGATGCGTTAGCCAACTCAGAGTCCTTTCTGACATACATGCCTGAGGTTCCTGGTGATGAGATCCGGCCTTCCTGCTCAGAGTGCCATCACGCACAATCAAAGGTGCCTGCTATCACCTTCACGGCGGAAGATATGCTTCTCAAGGACAACAAGCACGATCGACCTCTGTACTACACCGGATATATTGGTTCAACATGCATTGAAAGAGTACAAGTCGATCCGGGGTCTGCACTCAGCATCATCCCCAAAGGCTCCTCTATTTTCTCGGCATACCATTGTACAGGTTGTCCGCAACCACCACTACAATATACGGTTTTAACGCCGGGAGCAGCCATCTGCTTGGAAAGATTCGGCTCCGCTGCAGAATCGGAAGCTTGAAGTCAGAAGTGACATGCTATGTCATTGATGCTGACACATCATATAACTTGCTGCTAGGAAGACCTTGGATCCATGCCAACTGGATCGTTCCTTCCACCCTCCACCAATGCTTCAAATACGTTGAAGATGATGTGACAGTACGAACTGTCTTCGCTGAAAAGCAACCCTTCAAGGGGGTGGAAAAACTACTTCACCGACGCCCTCCTGTATCAAGAGGCCGACGGAACGCCTGCAGAGCCATTGCCAGACGATGATGAAAGTGGCAATGAGGCGGATTCAGAATCCGAAACAGGCGTGCCAGCCATTTTGATTGGCGAACCAATTACAGCATGTTTCCTCAATGACCCCCAATGTAATATCCCTTCTGATGAAGAGGGTGAATGGGTAATTAATGAGAGTATCTCTTTTGGTTATCCTGCGAGTATTGGGTCAATTAAATCCATCATAGAGGGCTCTCTACACATGCCCGTACATGAGTCAAGTTCGGCTACTACATATGTGGAGGTTATAGAAGGGGCCATGCTGGTAATCCCTCCATCCAAACAAGGTCAGTTGCCGATAATCTTCGGTAGAACCCAGCCACGGGGACCTGCAGCTACAGAGTCAAGCTCGGACTCAGAAACCCCACAGTTCTTCCGTTATGCGCAACCGGCACGCCATATTATGGAGAAGATGGGATATGACTTGAAGCAGGCAGGCGGCCTGAACTTCGGAAAAGGAAGACGCAGCTTGATGCGTAACTCCGTCCCAAGAGGGAAACCTGCAAATTACTATGATAGTACACGCAGGGGGTTAGGGTATGTCACACCCACATCATCAGTAACGGTTCAAGTCAAAGACGACGAACCAATTCCATTACAGTCGAGCTCATCTGCCGAGTGGGACTCTGACATCAGCATAGGAGGAATGTTCAACGGCCTCACTGTGAATATGACTTCAGCCAGTCAATTGGAACCTGTAGAAGCTACTGATGAGGAACCTTGGGCCCAGCAATTAAGTCTCCAATGGGAAAAGCGGTTCGAGCTGCGCGAGCCACCTACCGAAGACAAGGTGATCCAGGTCAACTTGGGTAGTCAAGATCACCCCAAACCTATTTTCATAAGTGAAAGCTTATCACTCATCGAAAAGGAAGAATTGATAATGTTCGTAAAAGAGTATATAGATGTCTTCGCCTGGAGCTATGAAGACATGCCCGGACTTGATCCACAGGTCGTCATGCACCGTCTAAACATCAAGAACGACGTTAAGCCGGTCAAGCAGCAACAACGTCGGTTCCGCCCAAACATCATGGAGGCTATTGAAGCCGAAGTTCATAAGCTCATTGCTTGTGGCTTCATCCGGAGGAACAACATCCAGACTGGGTAGCTAACATCGTCCCCGTCCTCAAAAAGAACGGGAAAATACGGATCTGCATCGACTACCGTGATCTCAATACGGCCTGTCCCAAAGATGAATTCCCACTGCCGATCACTGATGTCATGATCGACAACACATGCGGGTTCGAGAGGATGTCTTTCATGGATGGCTTCTCAGGGTACAACCAGATCAAGATGTATCCTGATGACGAGAAGCATACTTCTTTCCGAACGCCATTGGGGGTATACTGCTACACTGTGATGCCCTTCGGACTGAAGAACGCCGGAGCAACCTACCAGCGGGCGATGAGCATGATCTTCCGCGACCATCTCCAAAAGACGGTGGAATGCTATGTGACGACATTGCCGTCAAAAGCCGCAGCAAAAATGAACATCTTCGCGATCTGAGAACGATGTTCGACATAATGCGGGCTCATCAGCTGAAAATGAACCCGACAAAATCCTTCCTAGGAGTATCCAGCGGCAAATTCCTTGGGTTCATTGTCACATCAAAAGGGATCCATCTGGACCCAGACAAAGTCAAAGCCATTCAGGACATGCATCCACCAAGGAATCTCAAAGAGCTCCGAGGCTTGCAAGGCAGATTAGCCTACATCAGAAGATTCATAGCAAATCTTTCGGGCCGTTGCCAGCCCTTTACCCGTCTCATGAAAAAGGGTACTGCCTTCATATGGGACCAAGCTTGTCAAGAAGCCTATAAAGAATTTAAGAGGTATCTCACAAAACCTCCGGTCTTAGTGGCCCCTACATCAGGGAAACCATTCGTGCTTTATGTAAAAGCTCTGGACTATTCCCTCGGTGCCCTCCTCGCTCAGAAGAACGACAATGGCCATGAGAAGGCCATTTATTATCTGAGCAGGACTCTCATAGGAGTGGAATCTCGCTACAATCCTATTGAGAAAGAGTGTTTAGCTCTCGTCTTTGCTGTCCAGAAGACACGACATTATTTGGTTGGCCAAACCATACATGTCATCTCCAGGGTGAACCCTTACGTCTTCTCATGACGAAGCCAGGGTCGCTGAATTCAAGGTTGGCTAAATGGGCACTTCTGTTGTCTCAATACGACATGACCTTTACTCCTCAGAAGGCAGTTAAAGGCCAGGCCCTTGCAGAGTTCTTAGCTGCTCATCCAGTTCCAGAACATTCATAACTTCACGAAGACATCCCTGATGAAGTCTTCGAGTCTAATGCAACCTCAGCAGAGGAAGTGTGGCAGATGTTCTTCGACGGAGCATCGCGGATGGGCCCCAAAGGGAAGATTATTGCCGGAGTGGGGGTTGTGTTCATCTCCCCACAGGATCATATCCTTCCCAGAGCATTCTCCTTGACAGAATCATGCTCTAATAATGTAGCGGAATATAATGCTCTGCTCATCGGCCTCCAGCTCGCCCAGGAATGGGGGTACGCTACCTCGAAGCTTATGGCGATTCAAAACTGATCATCAATCAGGTTAAAGGCGAATACGAAGTCCGCCATGAGGATTTGGTGCCCTATTACCATACAGCCATCGAATTGGCTAGCCTATTTGAAGGCTTCTACATCGGGCACGTGTCCCGATCTCAAAATACCAAGGACGTGTCCCTCTCCCGGAATACGTACTTAGTTACGTATTCAGTCTTTCGATCGTATTTTCCGATTTACCTTCCATATTTGACCGATTTTAATTTCAAATATCGTTTTCTAATATTTAATATTTTATGTGATTTTCTGGAATTTTCTGGAATTAAAATGAATTTCTCCGAAACCGGTGTCGGCCAGTGTCGCTGACCGATTCCAGGATTTTTAACTCACAAACTGTTAGGAATTTTTAGAAAGTCCTTTAGACTTTATTGCTTAGAATCATATTTCCTACTTATACTCTTTTTCTGAGAATTTTATAAAGACGAGAGGTAAACACTCTTTCTCGATAGGGTTGTAGCGAGATTCCGCTCCTATGAGAGTTCTGCTCAGATAATAAATGGCCTGCTCGTGGCCATTGTCGTCCTTTTGAGTGAGGAGGGCACCGAGGGAGTAGTCCAGAGCTTTTACATAAAGCAGGAACGGTTTTCCTGATGTAGGGGCCACTAAGACTGGAGGCTTTGTGAGGTACCTCTTGATGTCTTCATAGGCTTCCTGGCAAGCTTGATCCCATACGAAGGAAGCACCCTTTTTCATGAGTCGGGTGAACGGCTGACAGCGCCTGAGAGATTTGCAATGAATCTTCTGATATAAGCCAGTCTACCTTGCAAGCCTCTGAGCTCTTTGAGATTCCTCGGTGGATGCATGCTCTGAATGGCTTTGACTTTGTCTAGGTCAAGATGAATCCCTTTTGATGTGACAATAAACCCAAGGAACTTGCCACTTGACACTCCCAAGAAGGATTTTGTCGGGTTCATTTTCAGTTGATGAGCCCGCATTATGTTGAACATCGTTCTCAGGTCGCGAAGATGTTCATTCTTGTTGCGGCTTTTGACGGCAATGTCGTCGACATAGCACTCCACCGTTTTTCAAAGATGGTCGCGGAAGATTGTACTCATTGCCCGCTGATAGGTTGCTCCAGCGTTCTTCAGTCCGAAGGGCATTATAGTGTAGCAGTATACCCTCAATGGTGTTCGGAACGAAGTATGCTTCTCGTCGTCGGGATACATCTTAATCTGGTTGTATCCTGAAAAGCCGTCCATGAAAGACATCCTTTCGAACCCGCATGTGTTGTCAATCATGACGTCGGTGATGGGTAATGGGAATTCGTCTTTGGGACAGGCCGTATTGAGATCACGGCAGTCGATGCAGATGCGTATTTTCCCGTTCTTTTTGAGGACGGGGACGATGTTGGCTACCCAATCTGGATGTTGTTCCTCCCGGATGAAGCCACATGCAATGAGTTTATGGACTTCGGCTTCAATAGCTTCCATGATGCTTGGGCGAAACCGACGTTGTTGCTGCTTGACTGGCTTAATGTCGGGCTTGATGTTTAGACGGTGCATAGCGACCTGCGAATCAAGTCCAGGCATGTCTTCGTAGCTCCATGCGAAGACGTCTATATACTCTTTTACGAGTATTATCAATTCCTCCTTTTCTGTAAGTGATAGGCTTTCACTTATAAAGATGGGCTTAGGGTAGTCTTGACTACCCAAGTTGACCTGCATCACCTTGTCTTCAGTAGGTGGTTCGCGCGATTCGAATCGCTTTTCCCATTGGAGGTCTAATTGCTGAGCCCATGGTTCCCCTTCAGTAGCTTCTGCGGGTTCCAATTGACTGCTTGAGGTCATATTAACAGTGAGGTCTTTGAACATTCCTCCTATACTGATATCGGAGTCCCACTCGGAGGATGAAGCCGAATGTGATGGAATTGGCCCATCGTCTTTGACTTGAACTGTTATTGATGATGTGGGCGTGACGTAACCCAACCCCCTGCGTGTACTATCATAGTAGTTTGCAGGTTTCCCTTTAGGCACAAGGTTCCGCATCAAATCGCGCCTTCCTTTTCTGAAATTCAGGCCTGGTCCATGCTTCAAGTCGTACCCCATTTTCTTCATAATGTGGCGCGCTGGCCGCGCATAATGGAAGAACTGTGGGGCGTCTGGGTCTGAGCTCGAATCTGCAGTTGTGGGTCCCCGTGGCTGGGTTCTACCGAAGATTATCGGTAACTGACCTTCTTTGGATGGCGGGATCACCAAGACGGCTCCCTCTATAGCTTCCACAGATGTGCTGGCCACACTTGGCTCATGTACGGGCACATGCAGAGAGCCATCCGTAATGGATTTAATCGACCCAATACTCGCAGGATAATCAAAGGAAATATTATCATTAATTACCCATTCACCTTCATCCTCTGAAGGAGTATTACATAGGGGATTATTGAGACATGCTATAATTGGTTGATCAATTAGAATGGCTGGCATGCCTGTTTCGGATTCTGAATCCGCCTCATTGCCACTTTCATCATCATCTGGCAATGGTTCCTTAGGCGTTTCACCGGCCTCTTGATACAGGAGAGCGTCAGTGAAGTAGTTTTCCACCCCTTTAAATGGTTGCTTCTCAGCAAAGACAGTTCGTACTGTCGCGTCATCTTCAACATACTTGAAGCATTGGTGCAGGGTGGAGGGAACGATCCAGTTGGCATGGATCCATGGCCGTCCCAGCAGCAGGTTATATGATGTGTCAGGATCAATGACATAGCATGTCACTTCTGACTTCAGACTCCCGGTTCTGCAACGGAGTCGAATTTTCCCCAGTGGATGACTGCTCCCGGCGTTGAAACCGTATATTGTAGTAGTGGTTGCGGACAACCTGTACAATGGTATGCCGAGGAAGTAGAGAAGCCTTTTGGGGATGATGCTGAGTGCAGATCCCGGATCGACTTGTATTCTCTCGATGCACGTTGAACCGATATATCCGGTGTAGTACAGAGGTCGATCGTGCTTGTTATCTTTGAGAAGCATATCTTTCGCCGTGAATGTAATAGCGGGCACCTTTGATTGTGCATGATGACATTCTGGGCAAGGAGACTGAACGTCGTCGTTAGGGATTTCAGGCACGCATGTCAGAAAGGATTCTGAATTGGCTAGCGCATCCCTGAGTGCTTCTCTGGTCTCTTTTGAGAGGCGAAGGAGCTCGTGTATAGTGATACGAGCTGGGATATTGGCCAGCTGAGCCAATATGTCAAAGCGAAAGGGCGTATCAAACCCTTGGCCTAGTGGTTTCTTCAACACGTGGTCGAATCGTACCTCCTTAGGCCTCTCTTTTCCCTTTGCTGGGGTTGGAGTGGATGCTGGTGCTTGTACTGACGTCGTTTGCTGTTGTATCTCGTCAGTAGACTTTTCATGCTGCCTCAAGTATGATTTTCCGGATCGGGTGCCCGTCTGTTGAGGCGCATCGGCTTGCGCTGCGTAAGCATGCTTTTCTCCTTCGGAGTCACTGAGGGAAGCCGATGTCAGATTGCCATCGTCTGGCAGGATGGAGATGACATTGCAAGACTTGCCCTTTGAGTTGGGCTGTTTTGGATCCCGCTGTACGTCTCGGACGAGGTCTGGATGTACCCACATGACTTCTCCTGTCTCCAACGTTAAGGGAACAAGACCCTTATTGTTTTGAGCTGTAACTAGAGGATGCTTGACTTCCAACCGTGGTGCAGGGACTGAATAAGTCCCGTCAGGAACTGTGATCTTTGGAGCCTTGCCGAACTCAAGAGTCACCATATTGGCAGTGACTTTCTTCTGCTCCGCCTTCAATGTCAGAACCCCGGCATCGATCAGGGCTTGTATTCTGTCCTTGAGGACATAACACTTGTCAGTAGGATGGTGGATCATCCTGTGGTAGAGGCAGTATTTAGGGTCATTTGTGCGCCCTATCTCATTGGGACGCCGAGCATCTGGTAGCTTCATTTTGTTCCCTTTGTGGAGCAGATGGAATATGGTGACCACCTGATCGTCTTGAATGAGTACTGCTTTGGAGGGAATTTGGGCTCCTGATTGTTGAAGCCACTCTTCTTGGCTTTCGACTGCACATCTCTGGATAACTCCACAGACATAGTCTCTTTGCCTTTAGCTTCAGAAGATTGCGGTAGGTCGCTACGCCCTTTGTTGTTCATCCCCCATTTGCCTCTAAGGGCGGATGGTTCGAACTTTTTAGCCGACTTCTCGGCTATCTCAGCTTGTTCGACCAATTCTTTCCAAGTATGGGCTTTGACAGCCCCCATGCGAACTTCCACTTGGTCTAGGAAGTTGTGTTTGCATGTCTGTAAGAGCATGGGTAATGGCATCCCTGCTGGGCACATCAAGGATAAGTTTCTGAACCGTTCAATGTAGTCACGGACAGATTCGCCCTTCCTTTGCACAGTGGAGAGGAGCTTGTCCATGGTCACTTCGGTATCATCCTCATAGAAACGAGAGAGGAACCGAGTTTCCAGGTCGATCCAGGAGTTGATAGAGCCCGGGGAAGACTTCGGAACCAGTCAAATGCCACCCCCTTTAAGGTGCCAATGAACAGCCTAGCCATGATGGCGTCATTGCTTATAACATTACCAGTCTGAGACCGGAAATAATAGATGTGCTGATTTGGCGAGCTCTTTCCATCATAGGTATGCAGCGTTGGCGGTTTGAACTTCGGTGGATATGGCACCGAATCCCACTCCAGCGGATAAGGACAGGCTGCCCCTACCTTCTTTAATTCATCCCTCTGAGTTAGGGATGCGATTTGAGCTTGGAGGCCCTTAAGTGAAATACACCTAGAGGGGGGGTGAATAGGTGTGAATGCTAATCTAATGATCTTTTTAAACTTAAGTTAATATGAGTGATGCAACGATCTCTCAAAACACGACTAGGAGCCGAATACCCCTTGCGAGGTTCTGAACTCCGTCCTCCCAATTCCCCTTGAATGGGTTAGAGGTGCGCAATGCAACCGTGTTGTATGAGATATGATCGAACAAGTAAAGAATGAAATGCTATGATGAAACACACACACAACCAATCCAAGCAACCAAGGATATAGCAATATCAAGCACACACAATCAAGCCAAGCATATAATAATGAATTGCAATATAAAGATGCAAGGCAACACAAGCAAGTATATAATAAGTATGAAATGAAAGATGCTTGTAAGAAATGAATGCTTGCACAAATGTAAAGAGAGAGAGTTAGAGATATTGGACAATCGCAAACACAAGGATATGATTCGAGGTTCGAGCCCCTAGCTCTACATCCCCGCCTACACCACCGTGTAGGATTTCTAATCCACTATAGGAGCCCCTAACTCCTCTCTCAACTTACAATGCCACCGAGGCAATACAACACACAATCCACCTCTACCGAAGAGGGATACGGCCCGTAGCCAAATACAACAACCACCTCTACCTAAGAGGCTCACAAACCAATCACAATACCACTCCGATCACCTCTACCGAAGAGGGATTCACAAAAGCAAGGAGGGTTTACAACAAGTGGTTCCACAACCACAAACTTCTCTTTTCTTTCTTTTTCTCTTATCTTTTTCCACACAAAACAAAGATCCTAATAACTTAGGATAGAAGATATAGCTCAAGTGGAAACTAGGTGTTTTTGAAAACAAGCAACAAAGAAAACACTTGGGAAATTCTTGTAAAAGATGGAGAATGAAAACCAATACAAATATCCCAAATTCCTATTTCTTTGATTTTTCCAAAAACTCAAAACAATAAAGATTAGAAGTTTAAAGCACAAAAACTCTTTTCAAAACTCTTTTAAACTCTACTGAAAACCAGAATTTTTCTCTTTTAAAACCTTGGCCAAAATCCCAAAGGAATGGGGTTTATATAGGCCAAAAATCAAAACTAGCCGTTAGGCTGATGTGGCAATTCTGACAGCCACCGGTCGACCGGCCCGGTCGACCGCCAACGGTCGGAAATATGACCGTTGGGGCTCCGGTCGACTGCCAGTCGACCGACCAAAAGGAGGAAACCCAGTTTCCTTCTATCGGTCGACCGACCCAGTCGACCGAAAAGATACAGAGAGCAAACTCTCTATATCGGTCGACTGGGTCCGTGACCCGGTCGACCGACGGACATGCACAGCCTGTGCATATCCGGACACAGCAGCCGGTCGACTGTCCCGGTCGACCGGTCTGCCTGAAATACAGTTTTTCTGGGCAGATTTTTGAGATAGAAAATTTGTAAAAAATCTTTTAACACTTCTAAAAAATCCACAAAAATATGTTTTATCATTTTACTTGAAAACTAAACTTGTGATAAAAATTTCAAGACATATATCAATCATATCAATTCATTTTTGTGTCTTGCCAATTTTATCATAAACAAAACTAGTATTTTTATCAAGCTTTGATTTTTCCAAAACATGAATAGAATAGTCAAAATAAGTTTGTTTACCAAGTTAAAGCATGTATGTATAAATAGAAAACATCTACTATACATATAATATATGTAAACTTGTTTTGATCTATTATTCATGAAAACCAAAAACCAAAGCATAAATCGTGTGTGTTTTGTGCACTTGAGCATATTAACTAAACTAAGCTTTACAAATGGATCTAAAACACTATCTAAACTAGGATACCTAAGTCTTACTTGTAGATCTTCTATCTTCAAGTAGACTAGCTCCCAAACCGTGATCTTCCAAGTGCAAAGGTATAATCTTGAAGCTTTGACACCGGAATCACCATGATAAGCTGCCAAACACCTTGTTGAAGCTATCTCCCAAACTAATATCTTGCTAATGATCTGAAACTTAGAAACACAAGAATATTAGTAAACATAACTACATGAGTTGATCATCATCAAAACTAGAGTGGAAGGCCTTTGGGCCAACAATCTCCCCCTTTTTGATGATGACAAAACTCATGGAGTTATATATGCATGGATTAAAGTTAAGCTTCAAAGAAGCTCCCCCTTAACTCATGCATAAACAAATAAACAATAATATGCAATGCATGACAATGCATATAAACATGGTACTCTAGATACTAATGGAATATTCAACATAAACTATGTTCTAGATACCAATTTAACCAAACAACATGCAATGCTTAATGTTCTAGATATCAATAAAAACAATCATTTTAAACAAGATACCAATTTAAACAATATAAACAATATACCAATTAAGCAAGGAATACCAATTAAGCAAGGAATTCATGCATATATTAAAAACATAAACACAAATTCTTCTCCCCCTTTTTGTCAATCATCAACAAAGGGGTAAATAGCAAAATCAAACAATTTTTTTTTAATTCTTAAAGCAAATACATGCATACAAAGTCATGCATATAAGTTACAAAACAACCAAAGTCTTCTCCCCCTTTTTGTCCTAATCAAGGAACCAACAAAGGGTTAAAATCATAAAAACAATATTTTCTCCCCCTTTTTGTCAAAAACAAAAAGATCAAGAAGGGGTAATCCAAACATTCATAACAACAATGATACCAATTCAAGATATGACAATAAAGTGCATATTGATACTAATTGAAGTAAAACATATAGCAATGTAAATCAAAAGTATATATTTTTGTTAAACAAAATTTTGAGATACCAATTAAAAACACTCAACATAAACATCTTGATATCATTAAGAGAAATATGTTCTTTTAAACACATGATACAATTTGAAACTATATTTTAACATAAAGCAAGGGAGTGGGAATCAAATACCAATGAAAGACAACAACAAATTTTCTCCCCCTTTATGAAATACCAACAAAACATATGCATAAGCTTGTTAAGATACCAATTGAAAAACAAATCAACCATTTGAAAAATTTTCAAGCTTAGCATTAAGATATATATGTATGAGAGTAATAGATACCAATTGAAATTGATACCATAGGATAGAAAGCATACATACATACATACATAAAACATATATGAGTATACCAGAAGGATCAAAAATTGATACCAATTGACATATGTACAAAGATACCAATTTAAAGAATAAGGTCAAGTGTATCTCATATTATCACAATAAAGGAATACGAACTAGTTAAATGAAAAGTTTTGTTAACTAGTACGAAATCCTTCAAGTAAGGAATAAATACAAATCATTTTTCACAAAAATGAAATCCACATGATAATCAACACTCTATTCAATTAAGTATAAAAAGGTCTCATGAAAATAAAGCATGACCAATTGTAGGTGTGAGTGTACAAGTAAAGTGTGGAGATCACAATCATGAAAATTTGTCATTAAGTTCAAATATTCCTTAAAACAAGAAATCATAAAAAATATTTATTTTTCAAGGTATATGTATGACTTGACAAACAAGAAGTATACATACATATCCCTAAACACACTTTTGAGTCCATAATAGATATTGCATTGAAGGCAAATAACTCAAGAGGTATACATGTATATCTTAATGTTTTGGCAAAATAAACATATACATGAAATAAAAACTCTTATAAATCCAAAAATATGAATACAAGTCTAAAATGTATGGATCATCAAAACTAGACTATACTAGCACATCTAATGGGTACAAATATGCATTCAAGCTCAAACATATATAAAGATTAATTTGTTTCCCATTATATGTACAAGTATACAACTAGTCTTAATGAAAACTAACATCTAAACATGTAATCAAGTCATGAAGAATTAAAACAAACATGAATACCATATTTTAAATAAAACACATATAAGATTCATCAAAAATTATTTTATTTGAATTCTAAAATACATAAACATGCAAATGGACATAACAAGTGCAAATGAACGAATCATCAAAACTTAGCTCATACGTGTGCATATAGTGAATACAAGTGAGCATGAAGAACAAGCATATAAGAAACAATTGTAGTTCACTATTTGTACAAGTATAATGCAAGTTTTGATAAAATCTACATTTAAACATGTTATCACCACATGAAACATTAAAACAATCATAAAAGAACATCATGATAAAACTAAAACATGATTACTATGTAAATTCACATGTATTAGATTCATGATGTACATTACAGCTAAACAAACGGTGAGAACACTAAATATGAATTCAAGTGAGCATATGTGTCTCAAATACTATACATGTATGTCATGGATCTAATAATCATGGAATTTACACACTAATCCAAAGACATCAAAAATATGCTTAAACAAATGAGACATGCTATAAATAATGAATCATAAAAGCATGTAAACAAATAATATGAGAGTTAGAGATTTATACCAAAACCGATGAGGGCACTTCTCTAATTCTCCAAAATAAGGTGGTCCTCCCACCAACTCTTCCCTTGAAAGTGATGCATCCATATGATTTCCTTTAAGTCCGGAACGCATCCACTCCAAGGTGTCAACACTCTCACGTCATGTGAGACCCCACACCTACATCAAAAATTGGAGGGTGGTCTTTGGTACCCATACCTTCTTGGGTCCATGGGGGTTAGTCCCTTCTCTAACCCAAACAAACTTATTTGCTAAATTTACATTATTTAATCTATCAAAGCAAAATTTAGCAAGGTGGCCATTACGACCACAATGTGTACAAGTGTACACATGAGCATACGTGTGATGGTGTCCGTGAGGAGCATGTGTATGTCGTGGAGGGTGTGCATGCATAAAAGATGGAACTTGTTTCTTTCGAAGCAAATTTTCCAACCGTGTATGGTTCATGGCACATTGGCTCATAGTGGAGCCCAAACAATCTACTCTCTTCTTTAACATACAAATATCATCATTAATCATAGAAGAAGAGGTACATGCATTAGGTAGACTAGATGATGAGGCTACACTAGCATGGCAAACATGTGTATCAATTTTATTTTTCAAAGAATTATTTTTATTTAAACAAATTTCTAATTCTTTTGAAATAAACTCAATTTCTCTTTTTAAAGAATCATTGTCTTTTAAAACAAAATCTACTTTAG
This sequence comes from Agave tequilana, assembly GCA_038442645.1. NCBI lineage: Eukaryota > Viridiplantae > Streptophyta > Magnoliopsida > Asparagales > Asparagaceae > Agave > Agave tequilana. The sequence continues at coordinate 29,135 of JAVJIF010023664.1, forward strand.
AAGACAAAACATCATTATTTTTCAAAACCTCATTGCAATCATCTTTAGATTTTAAAAGGTTATTTTCTTTAAGTGCAAGACTTAGTTGAGATCTAAGTGAGTCACATTCACTAGAAACCTCATCCTTCTCTTGCAACACATAATCAAGTCTAGAATGCAAATTCTTATTTTCTTTTTCAATTTCTAGACTTTTCTTTTTCAAAATCTTATATTTTTCTATTAATTTTTCACAAACTATTGAAGTTCTTCATTTAAAGCATGGGGATCAACAATATCATCATGTGAAGAACTAGAACAATCATCATTGCTATCTAAGTGGGGTTCCGATTGTACCTCAAGGGAGTCATTCCCTTGGACCATGAAGCATTGTGGTTCAGATTCTCCACTAGATTCCTCTTCTTGGATTTGTACTTGAAGCTCGGAGGTGGCGGTTGTGGTTGTCAATTTGTTCCACACTACAAAAGCGGAATCAATATTAGAAACATGTAAAAGATAATCTTTTGAAAGTGTGCTTCTAATAGCCTCAAGGGCTAGTGCATTGGCCCCTATATGATCACCATTACCAAGATAGCATTTCTTGGTAGTGGCAAGATAAGCATGTATGCCTAGGGTTTTCAAGTACATGGACATCCTAAGCTTCCATACAACAATGTTGGAAGGGTCATAGCTAGGTGGGGTCATGAAGTCCATGGGTACAAACTATATGTGTGCAATCAAACAAATGCAAACAAGATTAGCAAGCAAATGGATCTCACTCCTAGGATGTTAAGCCTAATATCAGGAGCACTAGCTCTGATACCAATTGAAATACACCTAGAGGGGGGGTGAATAGGTGTGAATGCTAATCTAATGATCTTTTTAAACTTAAGTTAATATGAGTGATGCAACGATCTCTCAAAACACGACTAGGAGCCGAATACCCCTTGCGAGGTTCTGAACTCCGTCCTCCCAATTCCCTTGAATGGGTTAGAGGTGCGCAATGCAACCGTGTTGTATGAGATATGATCGAACAAGTAAAGAATGAAATGCTATGATGAAACACACACACAACCAATCCAAGCAACCAAGGATATAGCAATATCAAGCACACACAATCAAGCCAAGCATATAATAATGAATTGCAATATAAAGATGCAAGGCAACACAAGCAAGTATATAATAAGTATGAAATGAAAGATGCTTGTAAGAAATGAATGCTTGCACAAATGTAAAGAGAGAGAGTTAGAGATATTGGACAATCGCAAACACAAGGATATGATTCGAGGTTCGAGCCCCTAGCTCTACATCCCCGCCTACACCACCGTGTAGGATTTCTAATCCACTATAGGAGCCCCTAACTCCTCTCTCAACTTACAATGCCACCGAGGCAATACAACACACAATCCACCTCTACCGAAGAGGGATACGGCCCGTAGCCAATACAACAACCACCTCTACCTAAGAGGCTCACAACCAATCACAATACCACTCCGATCACCTCTACCGAAGAGGGATTCACAAAAGCAAGGAGGGTTTACAACAAGTGGTTCCACAACCACAAACTTCTCTTTTCTTTCTTTTTCTCTTATCTTTTTCCACACAAAACAAAGATCCTAATAACTTAGGATAGAAGATATAGCTCAAGTGGAAACTAGGTGTTTTTGGAAAACAAGCAACAAAGAAAACACTTGGGAAATTCTTGTAAAAGATGGAGAATGAAAACCAATACAAATATCCCAAATTCCTATTTCTTTGATTTTTCCAAAAACCCAAAACAATAAAGATTAGAAGTTTAAAGCACAAAAACTCTTCAAAACTCTTTTAAACTCTACTGAAAACCAGAATTTTTCTCTTTTAAAACCTTGGCCAAAATCCCAAAGGAATGGGGTTTATATAGGCCAAAAATCAAAACTAGCCGTTAGGCTGATGTGGCAATCTGACAGCCACCGGTCGACCGGCCCCGGTCGACCGCCAACGGTCGGAAATATGACCGTTGGGGCTCCGGTCGACTGCCAGTCGACCGACCAAAAGGAGGAAACCCAGTTTCCTTCTATCGGTCGACCGACCCAGTCGACCGAAAAGATACAGAGAGCAAACTCTCTATATCGGTCGACTGGGTCCGTGACCCGGTCGACCGACGGACATGCACAGCCTGTGCATATCCGGACACAGCAGCCGGTCGACTGTCCCGGTCGACCGGTCTGCCTGAAATACAGTTTTTCTGGGCAGATTTTTAAGATAGAAAATTTGTAAAAAATCTTTTAACACTTCTAAAAAATCCACAAAAATATGTTTTATCATTTTACTTGAAAACTAAACTTGTGATAAAAATTTCAAGACATATATCAATCATATCAATTCATTTTTGTGTCTTGCCAATTTTATCATAAACAAAACTAGTATTTTTATCAAGCTTTGATTTTTCCAAAACATGAATAGAATAGTCAAAATAAGTTTGTTTACCAAGTTAAAGCATGTATGTATAAATAGAAAACATCTACTATACATATAATATATGTAAACTTGTTTTGATCTATTATTCATGAAAACCAAAAACCAAATCATAAATCGTGTGTGTTTTGTGCACTTGAGCATATCAACTAAACTAAGCTTTACAAATGGATCTAAAACACTATCTAAACTAGGATACCTAAGTCTTGCTTGTAGATCTTCTATCTTCAAGTAGACTAGCTCCCAAACCGTGATCTTCCAAGTGCAAAGGTATAATCTTGAAGCTTTGACACCGGAATCACCATGATAAGCTTCCAAACACCTTGTTGAAGCTATCTCCCAAACTAATATCTTGCTAATGATCTGAAACTTAGAAACACAAGAATATTAGTAAACATAACTACATGAGTTGATCATCATCAAAACTAGAGTGGAAGGCCTTTGGGCCAACATTAAGGACTTCAGCGTCTAAGGAAGAACCCTCCTTGGATTTCTCCAGCTTTGGCTGCTCATTGCTGAAGTGTTCCTCCTCATCGTGATTGCTCCCGGCATCATTGTTACTCCGGTTACTGAGGAGTTGAGCGAGCATCTGTTGAATATTGTCCAAGGCTTCTTGCTGGGTTTTGGAAGTTTGCTCCTGAGCTTCCAGGCGCTGACGAAGGTCGTCGTTAGTGCTATCAGCCATGTTGACTGATACTCTGTCTGTTCGCACTGAGCTAACTGTCGCCGAAGAGGCGTACCCACTGTCTTCATCTTCTTCATCAGACCACTGGACTGATCCTCTCTTTGGTCGCGGCGAGGCCACTGCCATTGAAGAGGACGGCTGTTCATAAGTGTAGGGTATTGCCACCCTGGATCTGGTGTTTCGAAAAACACCTTCTTCATGCACCAAGACTTCACCTAAGCCTGGGCTGTAGTCCGGATCTGGGAGCTGTAGGGGGTGTCGTCAGTTGTTTGTCTTCCCCTGCGCAGCTCTCGCCCTCTCCCAGTCATGTTGACGGATGCGGAGGGTAGATCTCGCGAGATGCTCCTTTTGCGGTGTTTCCCCGGAGCCTGTACCGATAGTCGATCAAAGACTGACCGTCGTCTTGGAGGCGTGGCGGGGATTGATCCCAGCCGGCAATGGACCGAGTGGCGTGTCACCAGCTGACATCCCACTTGTTGACAACAGGGGGAAGAGGTTTGTCTATCCGTCAACAATTTCCTCAAATCAGACCCGGTTGGGCCTCTGCAATCGAGCGCAAAGGCTCTTTTGGATCGCACATAGGACGATGTCCTGCTTCTTTTATCCCTACAGATGGGATTAGCACTGAATAGTGCTTCGGTTCTAGCTTCGTCGTCACGAACCCTGCGCGTACGCTGTGGTACAGTAGCTTCGCTCGTGAGAACGAGGCCGGCGCGAGGCATTGCTGCTCTTAAATTGGACGACGGTATGATTGCCGTCGTAGCTTTATGATTGGAGCAGACAGGGATCTTGCCTTTTTCTTCGCGAGAGAGGCGTGGTTTAGGTGTAGCTACGCCTGAAGCTTCGGTTGAAGACTTCCGTTTAGGCCTCCATATCCTCCTTGGCAGAGGAGGCTTAGGTTCGCAAGGAACCTGATTAGCCACACACGAGACTGAGGGGTGTTGGCAGAATTCTACTTCCAGTTTCTGATTCGAAACCTTGGTCGTAGAAACCCTCCTATGCTTCCGTGCTCGAAGCATTGGGCCACCCCCAGAGAGGACTTCTTCAAATCTTCCTTGATCGAACTGAACCACCAAGTTCTCACAAGTAAAGGAATCAGCCTGCAGACGTGCTTCCTTGTCGCGCCAAATAACCGCAGTAGGTTCGTAGAGAACCTTTCAGTCTCCGCAGAGACTTTCCTTGAAGATTTAGCCAGAAAGGCTCTGGCTGCACCGACTTTTCTGAATTCAGAGAGACCCGAAGGTCTGTTCGTCGCATTGCGACACTTGATTCTCGACAGTGGAGAATTTCATCCCCAGCGGAGTCGCCATCTTGTTTTCCATTATGTTCGCAAAGGGGGAAAACTTACAAAAAAAGAGTTTGAGGAGCTAAATTACAAGTATTCTTAAAAAGATTACAAGTAGATCTTCTCAGAGATTCTGGCGAAGTGTGCCGATAGGAGTCTGGTCAGCGCGCGACCACTTTGTCCCTTTGACGATGCGAGCGATGAGATTCCCTTCTCGCCTGGTTCGGGGAATCAGAGAATAGAAGGTTGGTAGAACCCTCTTGCTGCTTCTCAAAATCGCCTTCAATAAGGAATTCCTTCTCGCCTGGTTCCGGAGATTCCTTGAGAAGAAGGACGACGTTAGGGTATCAACACCCTGATTAGAGAAAGCAATTCTCTAAAAGGTCTCTGAATTCGAGAGCGCACGGTGCGTCGTGAAGAAGCCTCTGCTTGTGGAGTCCTCTTGTGTGTTTGTCCGTATGCGTCTCTGCATGCCTCTCTCTCCTTGTACCCTTGATGGGCTATTTATAAGGAGAGCAAGGGTATAATCGTCCCTTGAAGATATGGAAACAGATTGAATCGAATCTGTTTGAATCTGGAAAGTAGCCTTGCTGCGAGGCTTGAATCAGCTTCTGTGAAGCTAGAATTGGCAGGTCGGTGGACTTTCTTGATCTGTTTTGATCCTTTCCATATCGTTGGAGGATTTCCCCTGATCTTCTTACTCGTTTTTAGGAGAGTCAAGAGATTGTGGCAATCAACTGCCAAATTTGATCTCTGATTTGATCTTGATTGGATTTGATCCGATTAAATCCGATCTCATCTGGAGATTGATTGGTCAAAGGTTGACCATAGCAGACCAATAACGGAGCTGCCCGTTTTGAGCTCGTAGCGGAGCTAGAGGCGTCTTCTGGCGAAGTCCGAAAGAAACCTTTTGGCGGAGCTGGAAGTCCTCCGTGGCGAAGTTGCGAGTTAGCTTCCCGGCGAGGCTTTGGATGGCTTCGAGGCGAAGTCGGGTGATATTAGCCTCTCAAGCGAGGCTATCTCTTTGGGCTCATGTGATGCTAAGTGCTAGCACCTTAGACCTGCTGAGGTCTGTTTAGAAACAATCCGGGTTCACTGTCTGCTTGCTGGATCAGTGGAGTCCAAGTTGCTTCCTTGTCCCTCGGAGATGGGTGAAAACTGGTCTTCAGCTCGTCTGTCACTTGTCTTTTGTAAATGTCAACAAGTTTAGACATTTTTCAGACCAATAAGAATCTTGTCTTTTTTAAGTGTCAACAGATATATCCATGCTTAAGAAGAGTGTAGATTGTTTGGGCTCCACTTTGAGCCATTGTGCCATGATCATACACGGTTGGAATCTTTGTTTCGAAAGAAACAAGTTCCATCTATGCATGCACACCCTTCACGGCATACACATGCTTCTCACGGTCACTACCATCACATGTATGCTTATGTGTACACTTGTACACATTGTGGACGTAAGGGCCACCTTGTTAAATTTTGCTATGATCGTATAAATGATTGTCATTTAGCAAAAATATTTTGTTTGGGTTAGAAAGGTACTAACCCCCCATGGACCCAAAAGAAGTATGGGTACCAAAGACCACCCCTATTATATTTGATGTAGGTGTGGGCTCTCGCATGACGTGAGAGTTGAGGTACCTTGGAGTGGATGCATTCCGAGCCTAAGAGACTACTATGTGGATGCATCACTTTCCAGGGAATGTTTGGTGGGAGGACCACTTTTGGTTTGGAGAACTAGAGAGGTGCCTTCATCGTTTTTTGGTATCGATCTCTAACTCTCGTTATTATTTGCATGCTTTTCATGTTCATTGTCTATAGCTTGTTTTGATGTTTATAGATTATTATGAAAATGCATGATTTTTAGATCAAGACATGCATGTATTGCTTTTGAGACACCCATGTTTAATATGACCATTATTTTTGTGTTCTCACCATTGTTTAGCTATTATGTATTTCATAGTTCTAATAGCATGTGGATTTACATAATGATCATGTTTATATTTATCATGTGATTTTATGTCTTGTTTTAAACTTCTTGATTTGATTACATGTTTAGGTGTAGTTTTCATTAAAACAGGATTTATACTTGTATATATAGTGGGCCACAAATAAATCTTTATATGTTTATGCTTGAATGCTTATTTGTACCCATTAAATGTGCTAGTATAGTCTAATTTTGATGATTCATACATTTTAAACTTGTATTTTCCATTTTGGACATGTTTTATGATCATGTGTTTTCACTTCATGTATATGTTTATTTTGCCAAACCTTAAGATATACATGTATACCCCTTGAGTCATTTGCTTTTCATGCAAATCTTTATTATGGACTCAATTGTGTTTAGGGATATGCATGTATACTTCATATGTTGTCACAACATACATATGCTTTGAAGTATAATTGTTTTTAATGAAATTTGGTTTTTCATGTTTTTCATATTTTAGGAATATCGAGCTTATTGTCAATTTTCGTGATTATTGTTTCACCTAACTTGTACACTCACCTCTTTTAAATGTTTCTCATGATTGTGTTTTTCATAGTATAATATGTGCTTCATTGATTTCGAGTGTTTAGTGCCATGTGATTTACATGTATTTCATGAAAAATATTTTGTTTTATTCCTTACTTGAAGGATTTCGTACTAGTTTAAAAGTTTTTCATTTAACTAGTTGCGGGATTCTTTCGTAAGATATGAGGTATACCTTGATATTATTGTTGTTTCAATTGGTATCATTGGATTCTTTCAATTGGTATCAATATTGACATTTCTTGTATACTCATATATATTTTTTAATGTATGTATGCTTTCACTTTAAATAGTATCATTTCGATTGGTATTAACATCTTTCATAATATATATATATATATATATATATATATTATATATATATATATATATATATAATATATATATATATATATATATATATATATATATATATATATGGGGTTAATGTACCTCAGCCTGCGGGCTGAGAGAGTTTTCTCAGCCTGCGGGCGTGGCAACATCCCGCCCCACATCTGTTAAAAAATTTGGCGGACAAAATCCTGTAAAATCCCGCCCAATTTAATGCCAGTCACCTCAACATTGTATTTTCCGAAAATACCCTCCATCACAACCTTTTACCTTATTGTAAAAAAATAGTCTTCCAAAAAAATTTACAGCTCTAAAACTTCAACCGGCGGTTCTGATCCAATTAGTTCTTTTCCTTCAAAAATTTCATCCGTTTTTAAAAAAATTATTTGCAACTGATGGCGCCTAAGAAATCATCCGTCGAAAAAGGTACCACAAAATTGATATTTTCAAAAATTTTAGGGTTTTGTGTATTTTCATAGTTTTAAATTTTTTTCAAGATTTATTTCTGAAGTCGCATTTTTTTTAAAATTTTTTTTAAATATTGGAAACATGGTCGCAATTACGAAAAGAGATTTTCAAACTTTAGACGATAAAGGTCCTATTTTTTGAAAAGTTTTTATTATTTACTTCTATTTTTACTGTGTCGCATTTCAGATCTGTGCGACTTTGGAAATTTTTTTTTTTTACCTTTCCTTGTAGACGAATGCGACTTTGGTCGCAGTATATGAAATTTACTTTTTTTTCTCACATACTGACGACATGGGAGTCGCAGTTGTTTAAATCAGAGTTGTAGTCTCAAGTCTTCACCAAGGTCGCAGTTTATTTAAATAATATGTTTTTATCAACTTGTGTCGCAGTTGTTTCTGTTTGAACTGTAGTCTTATGCGACCTTGGTCGCACTGTTGACTAGGGTCGCAGTTGTTCTGATTGCACTGTAGTCTTATGCGACCTTGATCGTAGTGCGACCCTGGTCGCAATGCGACCTTGGTCGCAGTACGTTCTAGGGTCGCAGTTGTTATTGATTGCACCGTAGTATTTTCTGACTTTGGTCGCCGTGTCGACCCAGGTCACAGTTATTTCTGAATGCACTGTAGTCTTATGCGACCTTGGTCGCAATGTAGTCCTGGGTCTAATAATTTTTTATTTTTAAGCATGACTGCGACCGAGGTCGCAGTTTATTAAAAAAACAAATCTGCTTTTTATTCCCTTATGATTTTTCAATAATCATTGGTCTAAAGTGTTTAATTTTTCTTCCTACGTAGGTAAACACAGATACAGGTTCGTCCTCTGAGATCAAGCATAAACCCATGTGCCAGTTAATGAAGAAATTTAAGAAGTACATACCGGCAAATTTCGTAGAGGCGATGAAGAATACCCCATTTGGCCCAATCTTCATGGCGTTTTACAATGAAGAATTTGCGGCTGAAAAGGCTCTTAAATCAAACTTGGCCGTACTGCGTATTTTAGACCAGTATGACAGTAATACAAGGATCTTTACAATTGGGGGCAAAGAGATTGAGTTAACAGTGGAGGATGTTGCCCTTACTTTGGTCTACCTGTCAATGGGGTAGATTTTGTGATGAATAAGACATGTACGCTGAAGGATAGAGGGGTTATAAAACATTTTTTCCCCAATATAAAGAAGATCACAAAAGTATCTATTGAAAATGCTTTGGATGATCTTCTTGTCAAGAGGAGGAGGAGGATATATTAGATGTGACACAGGATGAACAATTTGAGCAGCAAATGTCTATGAAGAAAATTATAAGAGACATAAATAGACTTGCAGCTCAAGACTTTACCACATTAGTCATCCTGTACATGTCGGCCACTCTTTTCTTCTCTGGCAGTAAATGCACGGTGCCGTGGTATATTGTGGAACAGATTGCCAATATGCAACTGATGAGGACAATATGCTGGGCAAAAGCTGTTTGGCAATTCCTGATTGAGTCAATGAACATCTTCAGGCAAGCCACGTACGAGCTGCAAGGATGCTCCGTGCAAATTATTGTAAGTAGAAATCTCAAATTTGGCCAACATTGTATGAAATTTACCCATAAATTGAGAAAATTTGTGGAAACTAATTTATTTTTTAATTTTTGGCAGTATGGCTGTGTGAGAGGGCACCTATTTTTGAGCAGAGATCTGGTTTGGAGGAAAAAAACCCCACGCGCAGTAAGATGGGACCTCCAAAATATTGGCAGATCTCTACTTGAAGTTGATCTAAAAAAGATTGACAGCAATATTGTAAGTTAAACTTCTTTTTATGTGTAGTACAAATAAAATGCGACCATAGTCGCAGTATTGAGTACCAAGGTCGCAGTTCGTTTTCTGCCTGACAAATAATGTGCGACCATGGTCGCATTCTCTTGAAAATACCCTTTTCAACAGAAATGCGACCATGGTCGCAGTGTTGAGCTGCATGTCTTGGCAGATAAATTTATGCACGACAAACATACTGCGACCATGGTCGCAGTGTTGAGCTGCATGTCTTGGCAGATAAATTTATGCACGACAAACATACTGCGACCATGGTCGCAATCTTATCTAAAATATTTCATAAATAAACTGCGACCATGGTCGCAGTATCATTATTTCATTGTTTTATTTTTAGCTTACCTTTTTCTGTTTTTTTTCAGATTTTGAGTCGAATGGCCAACATCTCTAATGATGAAAAAATTATGGTTGGCCTTCCAGTTGAAGGGGAAGAGGATGATGAAGAAGAAGCAGCAGAAGATGAAGATGAAGATGAAGGTGAAGAAAAAGAAGAAGAAGAAGGTGAAAGTGAAGGAGAAGAAGGAGGCCATACATTGAATGAGGCTGACATCCCGGCGGAAAAGGAGCCAGATCAAGCTGAAACGAGTGAGCAAGAACCAATTTTTGAAGGTTATTTGCCACCTACACCGGATGATCAAGCAGCAGAAATAAAACGATTGAGGTCTGCAAATCAGCTCTTGAGAGATTATGTTTCTCAGCTTGAAAAAAAGATTGAAAATATGGAGACAGAGAAAAAAATCGAGGCTGAATTAAAATTAAAAAAAAGAAGAGAAAAAAAAGAGAAGAAAAACCAAAGAAGGCAACAGGAGAATAAAAGAAGGGAAGAGGAGGAGAATGAAAGGAGGAAGAGGGAAGAGGAAGAGAAAGAGAAGGAGAAGAAGAGGGAAGAGAGAAGGAAAAGGAGAACAGGAGGAGAGAAGTGGAGGAGAAGGAGAAGGAGAATAGAAGAAGGGAAGAGGAGGAGAATGAAAGGAGAATGAGGGAAGAAGAGGGAAGAAGAAGAGGAGGGAAAAGGAGGAGCAGGAGAAGGAGAAGAGGAGGAGGGAAGAGGAGGGGCAGGAGAGGAGGAGGAGGGAAGAGGAAGAGAATGAGAAGAAGAGGAGGAAGGCGCAGATGGAGAACAAAAGAATGAAGGAGCAGATGGAGAAGCAGGCTGAAGAGGAGAAGAAGAAAAAACTGGAAGAGGATAAAATCATGGGTTCTGAGTCTGTTTTAATTATTGCTGGGGAAGATATTCCAAGTTTTTCTCTGGATCTAAGTCAAATGACTCAAGAAATCCAAAGAGATAGAGCTTCTGAAGAAGAAATTCAAGAACATACTCCACCTCAGAAGCAACCCTCAAAAGAAGCTGTTTTGGAAACCTCTAAAGGAACAATAGAAAGGGGAGTCAAAGAACGAAAGCGCGCTGAAAGAGATCGTGATGACTCCGACTTTGTTTATCCAAAACAGAAGAAGAAAAAAAATGAAAATCCTCTTCCACAGCCTGCGGCTGCGAGTTCTACCGCTGGTTTCGGCGACAAAGAGATTTCCTCCACATCGAGAGAATTGACCGAAACCACATCATACAGAATTTTGCAGCCCCATCAACAAGATCTTATAAAAAAATTCTTCGACAAGTCCTACTCTGAGTAAGTTAATTCATATCCAAAAAATTCTGTTATACCTTTATATAAGAACAATTAAATTACTAACTTTGTTTTAAATATCTTGCAGTTCTACTGCGTATCAGGATACCAATAATTCAATCATCATTTCAAGGAATGACATTGAGGACCTGATGTTCAGTAAAGACTTAGATTCAAATGTAATTCATTTCTACATGCAGCATCTTGAGAAAAGAGAAGGATTAAAAAGCATATTCTTCCGAAGCGAAGCTTGGGTAAAAATCTACTTTCTCCTTTACGGTTTAATGTAATATCAACTCTGGAACAGATTACTAATATTCTCTATGTAGGCATAAATCATGTACTGCGACTAAGGTCGCAGTGAATAATTAAAATGTACTGCTACTAACACATGTACTGCGACCAAGGTCGCAGTTTATAATTAAAATGTATTGCTACTAACTCAGGTACTGCGACAAAATGTAACAGCTGCGACCTGCGACCAAGGTCGGATCTGCGACCAAGGTCGCAGTTTATAATTAAAATGTATTGCTACTAACTCAGGTACTGCGACAAAAAGTAACAGATAAGACCTGCGACCAAGGTCGGAGCTGCGACCAAGGTCGGAGATGCGACCAAGGTCGCAGTTTATAATTAAAATGTACTGCTACTAACTCATATACTGCGACTAAATAATATAGTGCGACTAAGGTCGCAGTTTAGAAATTTTTATTATATTTTAAATTCATTTTGTATTCGATTTAAAATTTTTTTCTTCTTGTCCGCAGCACGGTGTTGTAAATAAAATTGAAGATCTGGAAGGTCATTTCATCAAGCAGAAGCTGTTGAAAAACTGGACAGCTGACGTGCAGTACATGTTCTTCCCGATCAATCACAAACATAGTGCCGACGAGCAGGGATTTCACTGGACCTTGCTGGTATTCGATTGCAGCACAGAAGAGTGGATTTTTTACAACTCTTTGGTCCCAGCTGACAAAAAAAGTAGTATAACAAACCTTTACAAAAATGATGCAAGAATAATGGTGAGTTGAAGTTTAATATTTTGATTACTGGAAACTTGCAATTAATTTAATTAATACTAATTTTTGTTCCTATTGACATTGCAGAAAGATAGATTAATAGAGATTTTTCAGATTCATTTTAAAAAAATGAGAAAAAATAAAATAAAATACGCAAAATGCCCCCAACAAGCAAACAGGTATATAAATTTTTGACATCTAATTTCATTACTTATTTTTTACTTTTTTTTGGTACAAAATCTAATTTCATTTAATGATTGCTCTATGGAAATTTCAGTGTTGATTGCGCTATATATGTATGCAAGTACATGGAAAGCATAGCGTCTGGGTATCATCTATCAGCTGTTGATGCTGTTACGGTTGCTGGTGTACAGAAACTAAGAAGTGAGCTTGCATACATGATGCTTGCAGATGTAGAGAAGAGTTGGGATGAAGAAACAGACATTGTACGACATATGACATTTGAAGACTGATAGTTGACAAATTATTGATATACCACAATTTTTTTATAAATGTAAAAAATATTTCAAGTGCAATTCATTGCATAATTTTTTTGTTGTATTGATTTAATTTATACACATTTCTATACATTTATTTATTATAAGTTCCATTGATTATTTACAGTCTTCATTTGTTACAACTTGGTTTTTACTATTGCGTACTGATATTAGAAACAAACATGCCTTCAGGAATTGTGTTAATCAACAACAACACTGCGACATTGGTCGCTATGCGTGTTAATATAAAGGAAAAAAACTACCTAACGTACTGCGACTTTGGTCGCAGTTGATAGCCGCAGCCTTAGTAAAATACAATGCGACTTTGGTCGCAGTTGATGGCGGCAATGTTTTAATCAACAACACTGTGACATTGGTCGCTATGCGTGTTAATATAAAGGAAAAAAACTACCTAACGTACTGCGACTTTGGTCGCAGTTGATAGCCGCAGCCTTAGTAAAATACAATGCGACTTTGGTCGCAGTTGATGGCGGCAATGTTTTAATCAACAACAACACTGCGACATTGGTCGCTATGCGTGTTAATATAAAGGAAAAAACTACCTAACGTACTGCGACTTTGGTCGCAGTACATGTAATGCGACCCTAGATTGAAGTTGCTGGCCATCTTTATCAATAACAACACTGCGACCTTGGTTGCAATTAACCATGTACAACGAGACAAAGTCTCTGACTACATTATAAACAAAAAAATTAAACTATAAAGTAGCATTAAAACTTTAAAGTACAACTACAAACAAAAATAATACAGTAGAAATCAAAGCATGATAATAAATCTGATTATAATTACATGCCAGTGTCAGAAATCAACTTAATCTCTCTACACTGTGCGACCCTGGTCGCACTTCATAAAAAAAATTGAAGTCTTTGTTCCTTCGAGATGGAAGCAACCCAAAGCTACTTCTTCTGCCAAAAAAAATTAAATAGTAAGAATTTTTAAGATTAATCGTTAGAAAAAACAATTATTAACAGGTTTAATGTAATACCAATAACGGACAACCAGTCCTGTAATGGCCCAGCTCTTGGCAGTTACCACATCTTCGATGCTTAACTTCCTTCTGAGAAATAGAATCTTCAAAACCAGACTTAAGCCTGGATGCAGCTCTAGGCCTCCCCTTGGTTGGTACAGGACCAATTGGATCACGTATATTCAATTCTTCACCATCTCGCAATACGACAACGGATCCACTGGAACCAACCGCAGTTTTAGGCTGTGATGAACGATCATTTCCTGACATTGCTCTGTATTCTCTAGTTGTATCTTGGGCAAAACTTTCCAAAACTGCCTCCAACTTTGAAATATTTTCATCAGAATCAGCGACCATGTTCACAATTGCATTAAATTTTGAATGAACTGTCAACAATCTAGCCGTCCGTGGAGTGCCTTGACTGGGAAAAAGCCTCATGCCATTTTCAATTGCAATGTTTTTGTAACGAGCATCCAACCTCCATCTCTGAAGTATATATGATTCCGGTATATGTGTAACGTGATTGCGCCACAAAATACACAGAATATGTCTACATAGGATACCCTCTGTTTCAAATAACGAGCAACTGGAAGAAACATGAAGTTCCTCTCGTTTATCATAACTGACCTTTTCCCAGCTGTATTTTGGTTCTGAAAAATTACCAACCAAATATATTGATCCAGGTTTGTCATGTTCCACCTCTTCTGAAAACAGTGTCATTACAACTGCCCATTCATTTTGGAACAACTGAAAAATCTTCGGTGTATACAACTTCGAAACCTGTATCTCATATGGATTGGAAGTACAATTGGGCACAGAATTCAAACCCCTAAAATCTTGAAGAGATTCAGATGCACGACGGGAAGCAACGGCTTTATCATATTGGTGAACAAATTCCACTAGTTTAGTGTTTGAGTTAACAAAACTATCAAAAAAGGAATTAATACTCTCGGACCTCTGACTGGTTGTCATTCCAGCACAGAAAACATCCTTGAGATATGCATTAACCCAGTGTCCACGAAGCCTGTACATCTTCATCAACCAACTGTCATCTTCTTCTTCTAACTGATATTTTTCACTCATCAGACGCCATCTTTCCTCACAAGTCCTTATATCGCGGGAGGTGTACCAAGCATGAAAATCGGAGACCATATCTTCTCCATACTTGTTTGCCATTGGGATTTGTTGCTCGGCAATATGTTTCCGCACATGCCAGAAACAGTAACGATGCCGAGAAGTTGGGAAAACAATCTTGATGGCGTCACCAATCTGCGCATCCTGATCAGTAATAATCAGCTTGGGTTCAACTCCATGCATGCACTTGAGCCATTTTTGGAATAACCAAACAAAAGTATCCCTCTGCTCATCAGCAAGCAAAGCACAGCCGAACAAAATTGACTGCCGGTGATGATTTACTCCAGTGAATGGAGCAAATGGCAAGCTCAAGTGATTAGTTCTGTATGTGGTGTCAAAAACGATCACATCACAGAAGGTAAGATACGAGGAAATAGCTATTCCATCAGCCCAAAAAATGCTTCTCAGTGTGCCCGCGTTATCGACTTCACTTGAAAAGAAGAATTCTGGATCGGTCTCGGCTTTCTCTTGAAAATATTTGATAATAGCAATAAACTCATCACCGCAGTTATTTCTACATTGACGAGTGAAATCAATAACTTGTTGAGGGCGCACTTCTTCAAAGCCTTCTCCCTGGCTCATTGCATTCACAACGCGGGAAATATTTGAAGGCCGCATTCCAACATCAACCAGATTGCTCATAATGCTTCTGCTAATTGTTGAACGATGAGACTGGTGAGAGTAATGGTGATGTACCTTATCAGGGCTAGACAATTCATGTGAATGAGTATCAACAAATTTTGTGATAACCCAATATCGACTTGAGTCCGAAAATAAACGAAGACGGATATGCATCTCAGCAGGACAACCTACTCTAGTGTTAACTCGACGATGCACTGTAAGCCCATCTTGTCTTTTGTCACATAATTTCTTCAGACCTTCCTTGTTGCAGCAAAATTTTCTGCAAATAATCTCATGTGGAGGCTTCCGTGACTTATCTGTACCTTTTCTTCTCACGCTAAAACCTCTATTCTTTGCAAAAGAATTGTAGAAATTGTATGCTTCCATATGCGACAAGAACTGTTTCCCTAAAAACTTATCTGAGCTTCCAGACATTTCTCCATGTGCATTCATATCCTACCAAAAAAAAATTACACCAATTAAATGAATAAAATATAAGTTATATAAATGCGACCAAGGTCGCATAACAGATGAAAAATAATTTACTTCTTATCAATTACTGCGACCAAGGTCGCAGTTAACCGTATGAGA
This sequence comes from Agave tequilana, assembly GCA_038442645.1. Taxonomy (NCBI): domain Eukaryota; kingdom Viridiplantae; phylum Streptophyta; class Magnoliopsida; order Asparagales; family Asparagaceae; genus Agave; species Agave tequilana. The sequence continues at coordinate 45,150 of JAVJIF010023664.1, forward strand.
AGAAATCTATATTACTTCTTATTCAAGACTGCCACCAAAGTCGCAGTTATGAAATCTATAATACTCCTTATTAAAGACTGCGACCTAAGTCGCAGTTATCAGTATGTGAATAAATCTATATTATTCCTTATTAGATCGCAGTTATCCGCATGTGAAGAAATCTATATTACTCCTTACTAAAGACTATGACCTAAGTCGCAGTTATCCGTATGTGAAGAAATCTATATTACTCCTTATTAAAGACTGCGACCTAAAACGCATACCCTAGAAAAAAAGAATTCACAGCCGGAGATTATTTTCAAATAAGATTGCGACCGAATATTAAAACGGTCGCAGTACCTCATAGTCTAAAGAGAAAAAAAATCAATATTTCAAAAATTGTTTTTAAAATATATATAAACAATAAAAACCTGTTGATCGGCATGCAGAGATGTCAACCCTTCAAGATTTTCAATATTCTGAGAGAAAGTAGATCCAGATGTAATATCTTCCAAATTAAGATCGTCGGTATACTGCTCAGACGTCGACATTAAAGCTTTTCGAAAAAAAATTGATCTAAAAAGATTTTATATTTTCAGAAAAAAAGTTTATCGCAGACTGAAAAGATGAAACTAGATCTTTCAAAAAGAGGTCAGGAAAATAGGGTGAAAAGTAATTTATATAGAATACCCTATAAAGAGCGGCAAAGAAAAGGGGGGAAAAATAATAATAAACAATAATCAAGGGAACGCTCTAAGAGTTGCTTTTCATAAGGGGTATTTGGTAATTTAACAGTCGCCTAAAAGCGTGCCGCAACTCAGTGACGTGACAATTTGAGCCACGTCAGCGCAGGCTGAGAGAGTTTTCTCAGCCTGCCGGCTGATATCCATTTTTCTATATATATATATATATATATATATATATATATATATATATATATATATATATATATATATATTTTGTTTATGCTAAGCTTGAGTTTTAATGATCATCATGTTTCAATTGATTAGTTTTCAATTGGTATTCTAATACAAGCTTAGACATTGTTTTATTTGGTATTTCATAAAGTGGGAGAAAACTCATATTTTATCTTTCAATTGGTATTTTGTTTACCCTAGATTTCTACTCCCTTACTTTATGATAGAAAATGAATTAAAAATTGTAGAATATTATAATTTCAATTGGTATCATATGCTTAAAAAGAATAATACTCTTTATTGATATCAAGATATTTATTTGAATGTTTTTAATTGGTATCAAGATGCTTTTGCTTCTTAAAATTGGTATCAATGTTTTTATGTTTCCTTTCAATTGGTATCAAGGTGCACTACTTTTATTTTTTTGGTATTTTAATTGATTGTCACCCTTTATTTACATCATTTTTGTTTTTAGACAAAAAGGGGGAGAACATTGCATTTATTGTTTTTAACCCCTTTGTTGATTCTTTGGTTCGAACAAAAGGGGGAGAAGAATTTATTGATTTGTTTTTACTTTGACCCTTTGTTGATGATTGATAAAAAGGGGGAGAAGTATTTGGTATATATATGCATGTTCATGTTTTGTTTGGGGGAGAAGTATTTGATAGCATTTATTTGTTTTATTTAATTGATATCAAGAGCATGTCTTGAAGATTTATTTGTTTTATGCATGATTGATGCATATTCATGTTTAGTATTTCATTGCATAATTTTTGTTTACTGGTATGCATGAGTTAAGGGGGAGCTTCTTTGAAGCTTGACTTTAATCCATGCATATATAACTCCATGAGTTTTGTCATCATCAAAAAGGGGGAGATTGTTGGCCCTGTGGCCTTCCACTCTAGTTTTGATGATGATTAACTCATGTAGTTATGTTTACTAATAATCTTGTGATGTTTACTTTCAGATCATTAATCAAGATATTAGTTGGTGATTAGCTTCAACAAAGGAGTTTTGAAGCCTTTCACATGGTGATTCATGAGCCCGAGCAACGAGATCATATATAGCACTCGTTGGAGTCTAGCTCGGTGGATCACGCAGTTTTGGATCGAGTCGACTTGAAGATGGAAGATCGTCAAGAAAACTTAGGTATCCTAGTTTAGTTTTGTGTTTTAGATCCATGTGTAAAGATTAGATAGTGTGATATGCTCAAGTTCACAATACACACACGTTTCATGTTTTGGATATTGGTTTTTTGATTTTTGGTTTAACAGATATTGGTTTTCATGAATAGATAGATTCAAAACAAGTTTACATTGTTTAAATGTATATTAGATATGTTCTATATACATACTTGCTTCATATCCTAGACAAACTTATTTTGATACGCCTATTCATGAGTTTTGATGTTTTGGTATTTTTAACAAAACGTATTTTGGAATTAAAGTCAAAAACAATGATATGTATATGTTTCTTGTATATTGGACTTATGTCCATATGCAACATGCTTAAAAGTGTTTAAGTATCATGTTTTTGTATTTCTATGAGTTTTAGGAAAAATCAGATTTCCTATTGAAAAATCTAAGTTTGGAAAATATAGGTTTTGGTTTTTGACAAAATTTGTAAGACACAAAAATGGTTCAAAATGTTTGTTATTTGTGTTGAAATTTTTAACACAAGTTTATATTTCAATGTAAAATGATAAAACTATTTTTGTGAATTTTTAGAAGATTTATGGGATTTATTAGAATATTTTTTAACAAGTTTTTCTGTCCCAGTTTTCTGCCTGACAGGCTCTGGCGGTCGACCGACCGGTCGGCCGGACCCCAGAGTCGGTCGACCGGGCGGTCGACCGACGTGCACAAGCCTGTGCACGTTGGCCAGGCACATGGGCCGGTCGACCGGGCTGTCGACCGGACCAGAGAGCTCTGCTCTCTGTTTTTCTAACGGTCGACCGGCCGGTCGACTGCAGGTCTCCAACGGTCATAATTATGACCGTTGGCGGTCGACCGGCGGTCGACCAACAGCCGAGCTGGCTGACTTTTTCAGCCAACGGCTAGTTTTTTGTGGGAGGCTATTTAAGCCCCATTTGTTTGGGTTTTTGCCAAGGTTTTTACAAGAGAAAAATTTTCAATTTCCCTAGTGTTTTATAGAAGATTCAAAAGAGTTTTTAAAGCTTAAAGATTTCATCTTTATATTATTTTTCAAGGGTTTGGAAAATTCAAAGAAAAATAGGTTTTTGGGATATTGCTTTAGATCTTCATTTCTATCATATTGCAAGTGTTTTCCCAAGGATTTTTCTTTATTATTTGATTTTCAAAACACCTTTTTTTCCACACTTGAGCTATCATTCTATCCTCTCTATAGGATCTCTTGTTTTGTGGAAAAAGGAAGTTGTTTGTGGTTGAGATATACCACCAAGTTGTAAATCCCTTTCTTTGTGGATATCCCTCTTTAGTAGAGGTAGATTTAGATTGTGGGGTGCTCCCTCTTTGGTAGAGGTTGAGATTGTGATTTACTCCCTCTTGGTGAGGTGGAGTTGGTTGGTGTTTGTATCCCTCTTTGATAGAGGTGGATTGTGGTTGTATTGGTTTGGTGGAATTTGGTACTCCGGTCTTCGGTAGACCATTTGTATTGCCTCGGTGGAGGTTGTATTGGTTGAGAGAGGAGTTCGGTACTCGTAGTGGATTGGAAATCCTTCTCGGTGAAGGCGGGGACGTAGAGCTCGGTGCTCGAACATCGAAACACATCTTCTTATTTGCATTTGATCAATTGACTCTCAACCCTCTTTCTTTTATTTGTGTGTGCATCATTCATATCATTCATATCTTATATGCTTGTGTTGTGATTCATATTGCCTATATCTATATGCTTGGTTGTGTTTGCTTGTGTGCCTCACTTGTGCTTAACCACAGAGCTTCATATAGCGCCTCAACTCTTATTAAGAGGAATCAAGAGGAGTTAGTCCAGAGCCCTTCACGGGGAATTCGGCTACACTCATTGGTTGCACTAAGTGTTGTTACAAATTAGTTTTGAAATTCCGCGTTTAGTTCTTAGATTAGCCTTATCACCTATTCACTTCCCCTCTAGGTGATTTCAATTGTGATTCATAATAGTGAAAGTTTGGTATATAGTAAGAATTTCAGATCACTGACGCATAAAATATACCCAAGTAAACCTCATGAAATCATCAACAAAGCTAATATAATATAAATATCCAGATCTAGATTGAATTGAAGCTGGGTCCCGATGTCAGAATGAACTAATTTAAATGCACTAGTAGTTTGAGATAAACTATTTTGAAAAAAATTAGAGCTAAGTATTGTGTCACGTACATAAAATAAAGGGGAAAAAGAAACTTCTCCAAGAGCTTTACTATGAAATAAGCTCTTTATACAAGACTCTGAGATATGACAGCAGATGAAACTACAGATCGACAGCAGATGAAACTACACCCAGAAGACTATGACTCGAATTACTACTAACAAGGACATGAAGAAAATCAAGGTGGTCCAGTGTCCCCCTCCTATGAGCACGACCAATCATTTGACTAGACTGAGGATCCGTCATATAACAAGTGAATCGAAAGTAATAATTAGACCAGTTTCACATAGGTTGTTGATGGATATGAGGTTCATGCATAAATATGGAACATGTAAAACTAAGGACAAGGTGAGTGAGGGAGTGATAATAGATCCTGATTGTGTAATGACTAGGCGTGAGCCGTTGGCTGTACGCAGTGGCAGAAAGTGTAGTAGAAAAGGTGTGATAGCATATAATATGGTAGAATCAGCTGTCATGTGATATGAGGCACCATAATCTAAGATTCAAGATGAAGACATATAGGAGGCAGTAGAGAAAATGGATGCAGAGGATCCAACGAATCCTGATGGTGCTGAAGCTGTAACTCAATTTGAGCAAGTCTATGCTGAATATCTGTAGGATTAGAAGGTGAGAGCTGAACAATATCAACCGCCACTACATGAGGTCCCGCTGAAGAAAAATGAAGCGGAGGAAGTCCCTGCCTTTTTCCTCCGTTGTTGTACCTTGATAATAACTTTGGATAAAGAATGAAACAATCACGCTCAGTGTGACCTATTTTCTTGCAGTGAGTGCAAAATCTACAGTAACAGGAGCGCTTAGTATAGTCAGTCCTCTTGCAGATAGTACAATAGAGTCTGATGCGATTAATGAAAACGGGGAGGTACTGTCGAAATTATGGCTCCATGTCAAACTGTGTTTAGAGAGCTCTTCGTTACGATCACAATGCTTAGAAAATCACTCGATTTGGTTGTAGATAATGAATCTTGGGTCGGGTCTATATCGGGTCGAACCCGGTTACTTAAACCCGCTTTCCTTCTCTCTTTCTTTGTTTTGCGAATTTGGGTTGGGTTCGAATCAAAATCAAATCCAAATTGAATTGGGTTCGTAAATCACAGCAGCAGCCCTAGCAATGAGAACAAAGGAGGAAAAAGAGGGCAGGCGGGCGACAGGATGACAACGAGGTTTGGTAAAGAGCAAATTTGTAAAGAGCCATGGATATTTGAAGAGAGGGCGGATTGGTAAAGAGCGAGAGCAGCACTGAGGTCGTTGTTCTTCGAGCAGGTGTCGAGATCATGGCGGAATTGGGCTTCTGGTCTGTGATTCTTCTTCTTTGGCCTCATATTAGTGTTTGATTTGGCTTTGGTGATCTCAGATAGGAGCAAGGCCGAGAAGACGAAGTCGGTGATGAGTCCTTGGCAATGCCATTTCTGATACCATGTTACAATAGTTGAAGAAATGAACAAATTAAATTATGTTGTTGTTGATGAGGACAATGCCATTTAGAGAGAGAATACAGTTACATAATAGTAGAAACTCTACTTCTAATACAATATGTATTCTAATCTTAGTACCACTCTTAATAATGTTAGAGAGTTTGTGAAAGTTTAGAAGCAGTTTAGAACAAAAAAAATAAAGTTTCAGGAGAAATGTTTTTAAAAATCTCAAATAAAAAGAATTCTAAAGCCACGTACACTTGGTGCATGAACATTTTACAAGTATATAAAACATGGTAATATAAATTCCTCACTCAAAACTACTTACAGACTTAACTAAACCCTAAACCCTGCATCCAAAATGTTTGATTTACAAGAACTACACTATATTAGAGCTCACATCTTGAAGAAAACGTACCCACTGCCTCAGTCCCAACATATTTCATCCCATAGAAAGATTCAAAGTATTCAGGAAACTAAATTTGACATTAGAGGTGGGGGGTTTAAACGAGCCAAACTCGAGAGCTGGCTCAGTCCGAGTTCGGCTCGAAACTTATTTCGAGCTAGCTCGGCTCATTTATATTTTGAGCTGCAGTGGAGGCTCAAGTTTGACTCGATTTAAATTTCAAATGTTCCAGTTCGGTTCGTGAAAGCTCGAAAATTTAATAAAGAATCAAATCAGTCACTTTATTATTGTCAAATTGATTCAAGTTGATACTAATTAATAGTAAGAGCATTATATTTATTCCAAAACAACATAAATTTACAGAATCAAAAGAAGACATTCAGTTAAAATAAAATTAACAATAATTATAGAATTCAAGGCTCATGATTCTATCATAATAGATATGACTTTTTTATTAATACATGCACAATGTTCATGATTATATTTGTGATTGACATGAACACTTTAAAAAATAACATACTTTTAAATTTTAACAACCTATTTCATACTATGAATATTTAATACACGTGTGTGCGAATATAGATACACGTGTGTGCGAACATAGATTTATCGAGCTTATTCAAATTGAACTTGAACAAGTAGGCCTACCTTGAGTTTGGTTAGTTTTATAAGTTCGAGATCGATTTTGAGCTCGAGTTCGGCTCGTTTACCATTCAAACAAGATAGAAACAAGCTAAATATCTAGTCGAACCTAAGCAGCTCGTTCATTTGACACAGGGTCTAGGTCAGGATAAAAACCCGAAACTCTGATGAGTTTCCTCTATCGCAGTATAGATCCAATGTGCAAAAGGATTGTATCCACTGGCCCAAATCCAGATTTAGCATCAACACCCTTCATATACGATGTTAGTGTGGTATATTCACCTTTAAAATAAAAAGAACTAAAAAAGAAATAAAAAAATTGACCATGAAAATTATTTTTTGCTAACAGACTCTGCAATTATTAACCAAGGAATATTAGCAAGCCCAACAACCATGGAGCCCAGTGGAACAACGACTCAATTCTTATTGGGCCTGAGCCCTCAGCCCGATCAACACGTCCCTTTCTTCGAGCTTGATAACAAGCTTAAAGGCATGGATATTTGCACCGACAAAGTTGATTAATCACACTGATCAGAATTTAGAAAAAATTAAAGACTATTATAATCTTAAATAAAAGACTAAAAGAATTTTAAAATTACTTAAAATTAAAATTTATATCTTCTTATGAATTAATACACCCACCCAATGATTAAGATACCCATTATAACTTAATCTCTTTATTGATTAAGAACTCCAAGTGGTTGCGTAAGAGCACCGGAGGGAGAAAGCGAGGAAGAGAGTGTTTGGTCAAGATGAATAGGTTAGCAAATTGGGTGGGGTAGTTTAGGAATTTTGTTTTTTTAGATTTCAAAAGTTAAGGGTATTTAAGGAATATTGAGGGGTGTGTTAATCAAATTCGTGCGTGTAAAATTCAAAGGATGTATTAATCAACTTTGTGGGTGCAAATATCTGTGCCTCAAGCTTAATGGTACCAAGACAAGATGCAAATACGAGCTCACCCATCTATATATTTTATATGCTAAACTTTTGGGCACATGAAATGTACATGCAATTTTAAATATCCATTACATTATACTTTTTATTTGTAAAATAAGTCAACATAATAACTTTGTTCATCATAAATGGTTTTATGGTTGGTGATCATCAAATTAAGTTAATTTTTATGTTTTAGACAGTTACAGAAAAGACAATTAAAAAAAAAAAAAAGAAACTAACTGTATATGGGCTTAATCGAATATCGATGAGCCGGACAGCTCTGGACCCTGAATGCTAATCACATTCACCTACTATAACATTATATGTAATGTAATATGTAACAGAATTTCAGTATATGTGCCAGCGACATTTAATTTGTGCGCCCCATAAGAAGGAGAGGTAAGTGGTGGAGCTATGTCCGAGCGGTAAAGTTTCTCGTCAGTGTCTTCGCATTTAAATTCTTTCGTCGTCTTGCTGTTATGCCTGCATGATTTGACGAAGTCTGTCGTCTGTTTGACGAAATGCTGGTGAAAATGAAGAGCTGATTCTAAAAAGGAGGATATTTTGTGCCCAAAAAAAAAAAATAATGCTACTAATAACTTTTTCTTGCATGAATCTCTTATTCTTGGTAGCAAAAGCAAGCAAGTGGTCCACCCCCTAACTCTCTCTCTCTCTCTCTCTCTCTCTCTCTCTTGATTGCTTGCTCTTCTTTATTGATGTTCAGATCATGTTGCCTCAACTGGGGGAGTCTGCAGTTGGAGTTACTTCCTTGATAGCAGAAATCACATGATTCTCATTGGAATCCAGATGATGCCCCAGTTTTGGCATTAGAAGCTCAGCATTCATTATTTCAAGAAACAACGAGATGTGGTCCTCCTCCTCAATGGCTTGGTACCCTTCCTTCCAATCTTCAATCTCTGTGTGTTCTCATAAATCTCTGCGAGTGTTAACCAATCTCACAGTGGGCTGGCAGCAGGCCAACATCAGTGGCTGGAACTGGGTGTGGCTCAATCAGCCATGGACCACCTCATGTGTACTTGGTGGTCTTAACTGTTGTGACCTCAGCTGATGAAACCCATTTCATGGTCACCTTCCTCTTGTTTCCCTCAACAAGTTGGTTCATTTTCCCTTATTGTTAATTCTTTTACCTTATATTTGTATGACCCAAAAATGGTCCAGATTAGGACCAGAACCTGATCGTCAAGCCTGTTGCAGACCTGGACCCAGCTCTCACCAGTAGGTGATCCCACAACAGGAAGCAAGCACATCAACCAAGGGCAAAAGCCCACACATTGGACCACATCTTACCGCAGAACCCATCGAAATAAAAATTGATCAACTCAAACCCAAACATGGTCCACAAATTAATTGAGGGGAGGAGTACACTAACCAAACTTCCCTCCAAAATTACATTCAAAAGCTCACTGTTAATTAATGAAGGAGACAGCACATCTTTTATCCTTTTCTCCTTTTTTGGTTGTTTTCTATTTGGATATGAGATGCCCTTTGTCTCCATGGATCTTGTGATCTTTTATGGAGGCAAAGAGGAGACAAGTTTCAAAATGAATCATGTGCTAGTTTTTTTTGTTTTTATTGTTGTATGTGATTTATCAGATACTAGAGAACAAAGTAGTGGTGGAACGAACTAGGTTGGTCCCTTTGTGCCAAAAAAAAAAACAGATAAAAAGAAAAAAGAAAAGAGATAGGAGACAAGAAAATAATGGTTCTATTTGTAGTTTCTGTTGTACGCAAACTCACTTACTGATATTTGATTGTACCATACCAAGGTAATTAGTTAATTAGTACAATTCTTTGATTATTATAAAATTCTAATAGTACTTGTAGTCTTATAAAATTTTACTAATATTAGGAGTCCTAGTTTCATTAATTAGGATTAATTAATTTTGCATGGGTGTTAGTTTTTATGGAAATGTATTTCTAACATTTTTTGATAGCCAATAAACTTGTACTTTTCGCAGTCTAATATAGTATTATTAGAGTCTACGTTTAGAATTGGTTTTGAACGCTAGATTCTAAGCTCTTCTTTTTCTCTCTCAAAGCTCTCTTTAACTCCAATAAATTGGTACTGTTCGATGGCGCTACTGGCCAACACTGTTTTTTTTCCCTTGTAAGTAAGAACAAAAATCGAGTAAAATCATTGCCCATGATTTTATGGATCTATTTTCTATTATATACAATATAGTATTAGAATTTAAATCGTTTTACCTCGAGCTTTTACTGTAAATGTTCATTGTCATTGTACATCATGCTGTTAATTATTGCTCTACGATGACTGCTTTTCCACCTACAGAAAAAAAATAATAATAATACGATCAGCTTTATTAATTTGATTTAGTTTTCTAATCTGTAATTTAATATTTTTTTCAATAAAAAAAGAAGAAGAATATAAGAAAAGAAAGAAAAAGGATAGATATATAGAAAAATAAAAGATAAGAAATAACAAAAAATATAAAAAAAAATTAGTTAGATCCCATGGAGACAATCTCAAACATTAGATCCCATGGAGAATTAGAATTTTGAGAGAACTTAGTTTGTGTTATGTTATTTATATCATAATAGCAATACTAATTATTGTAGTTTAAGATTTAATGTAATTTGAGATTCAAAGGGTCTGAGAGACTGTCGAGTAATATAGTCAAGCTCCCAAGTGAGAGTTAGTTTGAGATCTTTAAGAGAGAATTAGAGGATTTGTCATTTGAGTACGATTCATATTTTTATTTAAATTCCGGTTCGAGTCTATTTTGATTTTCTTCAGATTGGTCAGTTTTGGTTCGAGCCTATTTTGATTTTCTTCAGATTGTTCAGTTTTGGTTCGATTCAGATTTGGGTAACTTGATTTGCAACTTCTGCTTGATTTAATTATTTTTGTTTGCATTTCAGCAGTTTGACAACAATAATGATTTGATATTTATTTATTTTCATTGTTGTAGTAATTTCAGCGTTTGTTTTTTTATTTATTTTTAGGTAAACTCTTGATGATATTGTTGGCCCAAAGGCCCATCACTCCAGTTTTGATGATGATCAACTCATGTAGTTATAGTACTAATGATCTTGTGTTTATTTAGCCTCAGATTTATGATCAAGATCTTAGTTGGTGTGTAACTTCAAAGAGCTAACACGGTTTGATTCAAGAGCTTATGCATCAAGACCACATCAAGTACTCAAGAGGAGTCTAACTCTTTGGATCAAGTTTGGACCAAGTCAAGAAGATGAGAAGACTTCAAGTGAAGACCTTCAAGAGAAGACTTGTGTCTAGGTTTGTTTTATTAAGATTTTGTTTTAGATAAAATTTAAAGGATAGAATAGTTGGTAGATTACTCAAGTATGCCATATACACTCACACACAAGATTTAGATGTGTTTTCATAAAAGGATTTTCATTTTAGAAAAATACCGGTTTGATTTTTGGATTTCAAAGTATACATGTTTTTAACCAAACTTATTTTAGAGCTTAATGTCAAAAACATAGATATTTCATCATGTATGTGTAGTGGATCATTTCCATACACTCTATGTTTTAAAAGTGTTTAAAATATCTTGTTTTTGAATTTGGAGAAGTTTTAGAAAAATAAGTTTTGAAAAATCTATTTTGAAAAAATACAGATTTTGCTTTTAGCCAAAATTTCTAAGTTACAAAAATAGTTCAAATGTTTGTAACATGTCTTGATTTTACTCAAACATGTTTGTTTATCAAAGTATAATACTGAACCTATTTTTGTAGATTTTTCATGAATTTATGGGATTTTATTTAAGATAAAAAGTCGAGTTTTAAATCCCTAAAAAAACCTGTCCTGGCTTCTGCCGGTCGACCGGACCAGTCGACCGAGCTAGGAGTCGGTCGACCGAGTCGGTCGACCGACGTGCACAGACTTGCACGCCAGCTTTGGCTGGAGGGCCGGTCGACCGTCCCGGTCGATCGCCAGAGAGCTTCTGCTATCTGGAAAGCCCCGGTCGACCGGGTCGGTCGACGGGCAGAGAGCTCTGCTCTCTATTCCACGCCACGGTCGACCAGGCCAGTCGACCGAGGCTCCAACGGTCAGAAATCTGACCGTTAGCGGTCGACCGGGCCGGTCGACCGACAGCCGTCAGGGCTGCTTATTTGGCCCCAACGGCTAGTTTTTGTGAAGCCTATTTATAGGGCTTCCTTTGGCTGTTTTGTATAAGATTTTTGGAGTGTTTTTAAGATAGTTTTTTCTACTCTATTAAGAAGTTTCCTCCACTTGTTTGAGAGCAAATATTTTCAATCAAAAAGAAAGTTTATCAAGAGTGTTTTCAAAGTGATTTCTTGTGTTTTCCTCCACAACTTCCATCCTAGTTTTTCTCACAAACACTTGAGCTATCCATTGATATATTCGTCCTATAGGAGTGTTATTGTGAGATTGTTTTTAGGTGATCAAAGTGTTGTGATCACCAAAGACTTCATCTTGTGCTTGAGGAGGCGGACGTGTGTGATCGTATTGTTTCGGGTTCTAGTGGGAACTCGGTGTTTGAGGTGCGGCCTCGGCGAGCTAGTGGGCTTGCGATGTGTTCTTGCGGGAATGAGTGAAGTGACTAGAGAGTTCAAGGAGTTCAAGTGTGAACTCGCCTTGTAGGTGTTGCGGCACCGAGTGATCTGGTGGGATCGGTTTATAGTGAAAATCCTTCATAGTGTTGAAGGCGGGGACGTAGAGCAAGTGTACTCGAACCTCGAAACAAATCTCCCATGTTTGCGATTGCTCTCTCTATCTCACACTTGTTTATATCTTGCATGCTTATATTGCTTTTATCTTTATATGCTTGATATATATTTGTGCTCATATTGTTATATGCTTTGGGTTTGTTTGCTAACACTTGTATTCAACAAGAGAGCCAACGCGGCACCTCAACTCTTATTTAGAGGAATCTTGAGGAGTTAGTCCAGAGCCCTTCACGGGGAATCCGGCTACACTCTTGTGTTATATTTGGTGTTTAGTTTAAGAAGTTTTAGTTTGCATTAAATAAGTTTTAATTCCGCATTTATTGACCATTAGATTAGCTAGTCACCTATTCACCCCCCTCTAGGTGATTACAATTGATATCAAAGCCACGTGCTCTTGATTTGGGTCTTACAATCTAGAGTTAAAGATCCTCATTTATAGCTAATCACAATATTTGATTCACACACTATGAATTTCATGTCACCTCCCACTTTTGACATTCTTAACATCCAAACTTGGAAGGTTAAGATGTCCTTATACCTCAAAGCCCTAGGCATTCATGTTTATTTTGCCACTACTAAAGATTCTTATTGTTTAAATGACAAAAATATTGAGGCTAATGAAAAAGCCCTACATGCTTTAAGATCTACCCTAAATGATGGTTATTTATCTAGCGTTGCTAATCTTGATTCGGCTTTTGTAGTATGGAACTCTTTGATCTCCCTTAGCGAATAAGAATAATACTATGCGGGGAGCGACCCGGATGTTGGAAGTGAGGCTTCCAACGTGTGCTATATGGTCTAAGAGGATAACCCCCTTGAGGTAACTACCAATCTGAGCTAGAAGAGGATGTTGATATGTCTTATAATGAACTTGCTTCATTTTGTCAACAACTTCTAGAAAAATATGACATGCTTAAAAAGGACAGCAAGAAAATGAAAAATAAATTTGATTGCATGTTAAATGAAAAAGATTCTTTACAAGAAAATTGGAATGTTTTTCAAAAGAAAATGAAATTTGAAAAATGAAAATATTTCCTTGCTTTCTAAATGAATGATATGTGTGAAGGAATAATGCTTTGAAAAATAAAATTATTTTGGTGAAAAAACAAAAAGAGATTGCTTTAAATGAAAACACTTCTTTGAAAAGAAAAATTGTTGAAAAAGAAAGAAAATGTTTCTAAAAAGAATAAGAAAATGATTCTCATTCTCATCATGCTTTACATGCTATCATTGATAAAAATGAAGTTAAATGTTTGAAAAGTAGAATTGATTGTTTAAGCTCAACCTTGAGTAATTGTGCATTTAATCATAAAAGATTGGAATCCTTATTTCAAAAGAAACAAGTTTCACATGTTCATTAACAACACCCACTACATGCTTATGCACATTTTGCACGTCATGAGATCATACTCATTCACATGTGCATAGTAGAGTGTACAAGTGTACACATTGCGGCCGCAAAGGCCATTTAGCAAAGTTTTATTTTGATAAGATACATCATATTAATTTTGCTAAGAAAAATGTTTGGGTTCCATTAGATGCTAACTCCCGTGGACCAAAAGAAAATGGGTACCAAAATTCTCACCTTGTGTATTTGATGTAGGTGCGGGCTCTCACAAAACGTGAGAGGATTGGTGCCTTGGTGGTGGATGCACATGGACTTGATGGACATACATTTAATGCACCGCTATCAAGGAGGTTTGGTAGGACAACCACCATGTTTAGAGACTTAGAGCATAGTTCTTTGGTTTGGTAACTATCTCTAAACTCCTAGTTTATTTACATGCTTTCATTTGATGATATTTTTTAGCATGTTTTAGTGTTTGTTAAAATATTCATGTTTTATGTTTATGCTTCATGTGGTAAATACTATTTTAGATGTATTTTTTGTCAAAACTTTGATATATACTTGTATAAGTAGTGAATAACATTTGATTCATATGCATTTGCACTTCATTGTTCATTTGTACTCACTATATGCACATGTATAGCCTAGTTTTGATGATTTTCTCATTTACACTTGTTTTGCCTATTTTCATGTTTTGCTTCATATATATGAAATTTTTATTCAATCTAATAAATATACATGTATGCCTCTTGAGTCTCTTGCCTTCATGCAAATATATCATAGACTCTTTCATGTTTGGAATATGTATGCATATTTTTAGTTTTAGATAAAAACGTACATATACCTAGAAGTTTATTTTTTAAAT